>JAOTRH010457488.1:0-29236 GCA_034768845.1 Heliamphora exappendiculata | reverse complement strand
AAGAGTTATGTAATGATGATACAATTAGAGAGCTGTTGACTGGGAAATATGACTGGGACATATAACTTCCTAGTAACATTTGCTGTTACTATGTTATCTTTGACTTCCCAGTAATATGTGAATCTGCTTAGGGAAATTGAGAATTACATTTGAGAGGTGAAATTGTTTGGTAGGATTTGGTTTATGACTGTGCTTTGTGTGGAGAAGCAGGAGTGATTGTGGAGTGTTGTAAGAATTCTCTATTTCAGAGTAAGTTTTAAATATGGATTTGGACATATGTTACATACTTGCATGTGTCCCAAAAAATGGATAGTGAATTTCTTTTTTTATTTCTTTCTTGCTTTGCCTTTTCACAGTTTTGCTTCTTTTTTTTCCCCTCCTAATCTTTCCCCCAAACCCACAGCTGGCCATTAATTCTCAATTGGATATGGTAATATAGTCTTTGTTGACTGCCCTACTTCAAAATGCCAAACCATTAGTTATATATTCCCCTCTTCTCAGCAATCATCAATTGTATTGCCCATTTTTGCTTGAAGGACTTCAGGTTCTTATTAGAAATGAGAAAGCCTTGAAAGGTACGGCTAGGAAAGTCACTGGGTATGTAGACTGTAGTTTTGTGAGTTCAGCCGAGAGTAAGGATTCATGAAACTCTAATTAGCTTAGAATTTAGAAATGTGCATTGTAACAATGGTTGTCCCTTTGTGTTTCTCTTGGATAATTTTAGAATGTATTTTGAAAGAAAGAGAAGCTTTACCAACGATGGTAAAGTGCCTTAGAATAAATCTCATAAGAATAAGACTAGATATGCTTTTGTTGTCTCCCTTCTCAAGATTGGACAAATTAGTATACTTGATATAACAACTATTTCTTTTGTTAATAGTCATCTCCATCGGGTTTTACAAGTTTCTAATTTGGATAGTAGCATCTTATTTATGAACTATATGTCATGAGTACAAAAATCACGTTTGGTGAAAGTTTAAAATCTGCATAATAAAAATGAAAGATGGAAAAGAAATTAAAGATAAAATGTTAAAGAAAATGTAAATGAAATATAAGATTGAGAAAAGATGAATTGAAATGAATGTTTAGTTATTTAGTAATAAAGAGTTAAGATTAAGTAAATAAAGAATGAAGGGATAAGGGATAAGAATGGGTTATAAAAGTGATTTGAATGTGACTGCAGAATGTGACTGCATAATAACACGTCATTCACACCTCACACATCATGCATTATATATTTGTTAATCTTTATTTTACGAGTTTCGGGTCACGTTTGCTGTACTAAATATTTTACAGGTTGAAAGAGGAAGGAAGAGATGCGACATGAAGTTTGGTTACGAATTAAAGTAAATGAAGTATGAAAGATGTTTGTGGTTTGAAATTTTAAAGTAATGCATCTAGTATTATGAAATTTGTAATGTTATTGGTAATTCGTGGATGATTGTAAAGAATTATGCATATATGTCTCTTTATTTATATATGTCTCACGTAGTTGACCATTAGACTTATGTTTTGAAGTGTAAAAGACAGAATAAGTTTTTCTTAAACGATCGTTTGTATGTTGAGGATTGGATGGAGTTGATGAAATCCATAGTGGTGGGGAAATCAGTAATTATGTAATTGTTGAATTGTGATTGTGAGTTAAAATTCAGGCAAATCATGAGTATGAACTGTTGTTTGAGTTTGGCAGATATACAGGTAATTTGGGATAGTTCGAAAAACAGAGAAAATTCTGTTAAATTTTTTTAATTTTAACCCTTAGAATATTTGAAAGCTTAGAAAGATAACAAATTTAAAAATAAACTAAGTTGAGGAAGTGGAATTATATATTGTTGGGAACTTTGCACTCGGCAATATTCGTTTTATGATTGGAAAATCTATAATAAATGTTTATTCATTTTATTTATTTTATTCATCGATATTTTGACACATGTCTTGTTCGAGTTTTGGTTTAATATTGCAGGGTCATGCAAAAGGAAAAGCAATCATCAAAAATAGCCCGCGGAGTCAGACCGCCCGACAAATTGCTCGAGCGGTCCATCGAGCGGTCTATAGCACCTCTCGGTATTTCAAGCTTGTAACAAAAAATTCAATGCATTACAGGCTTTACCGCTCGAGCGGTGAATAGACCAATCGAGCGGTCTCGACAACAAGATTTTTTTAAGCAGCAGCAAGAGTTTTAGAAGGGTGATTATAAATAGAAAGCTATTATTGATTTAGCAGCTCTCCTATTATGGATTTAGCAGCTCTCCTATTGTTGATTTAGCAGTCTCGATTTTGGAAGCCTCCATATATGTAAATAGGCAGTTAGGGTTTTGGAGGCAAGTAGATATATATAAATAGGAGTTAAGGGTTGTTGTAAGGTGACTCTTTAATTTTATTTCGTGGAAAAATCTAGTCATCACAAGCTTTGAAGATTATACATACTTGCAAGATGTTCTACAGTAACTTGATGATCATATAGCTTCTGTGCTTTCAAGACATCATCAAGTCATCCAAAGCTTCAACAATCTGTTCGTGTTCATGGAGTCGCTCGAGAGGAGTCTCAAGTGTTGAAGTCCGGTGGTGGGTTCCAGTGGCGATCAAGCACAGGAGTTGGTGCACGTGGATTCGGCAAAGATAGGCTTACTATCATTGGTTGTGGTTGCAACGTCGGGATTTGTAAGATTTCTTTGTAACCAACGATTGAATAGTATTTGATTTTCTAGACCCGGTGTGCTCTCGTGATTTTTACCCGGTTTGAGTTTTTCTACGTAAATATTGCTGTCCCATGTGTGATTGTGATTGTTTTATTTTTCTGCCTGTGTGATTGATTATTTTAAGTTTTTGCATCATTTAGCTTATTTAATTAAATCGTTTAGTACAAATCAGTTGGTAAACGTGATTTTTTATATATATAAAAAAAGTCTCCACCACTTACTTAATAAAGTTAGGGTTAATTCGTGGGGATAATGTACCTCGGGTTTGAGATCGTGACAAATATTTTAAGGAGACCAAATGTAAGTTTAATGTTTTAGTTCCTAATGTTATTTGTAATGACTATATTAATACAATTTGTTAACTATTTTTATTTTTTTTTACATGAACTCTTGCAGCTTAGTGGGAAAAACTTTTACGCGAAGGCTGAGCTTGATGAAGTGCAAGTTAAATGGGTCAATTTCATTTTAAATAATATATGAGTTCCTCTTTACAAGGAATTTTTCTTATAGCAAAATTATTTAATTATATATTTTAGAGTTAATCCCATGCATAATTTTGTACTTTTAGTAAAACTATATATATATGAATTGCGTGTACGTAGCAAGAAGCTTATGTGGTGACCAGTGAAGAATTTTAAGAGAAAGATACTTAGAGCCTCTGGTGTTCCATGAAGGGAGGCTAGCTTTTTTGCCCACTCCATTGGCAACTCTTTCAAGTGGATTCTCCCAGGCATATATCTATCAATTTTTAGACTCTTTGTGGTCATTTTTTAAACCATTTTTAGACTCTATTGTGGGCATTTTTCTCCTCTACAAGATAGTTATTTTTTTGAGAACATTAAGTGTGGTGTAAATCGGAGCATATTGAACACAATTTTTTAAATTTTAATTTGGAATATGCATAAGTTATATTATGAAACATATAAGCTTTTTAGCGTTTGTTATATATGATGTGTGTGATTGATTGTTGATATTTGTGATGAAAATATTAGGACAAGTTCAGCTGTGATTTTTGGTATGACACTGAATTGGTTGTGTACAATTTTTGCTGCTCTGATGTTATAGCTGATGTTATACTGAATTAGTTGTGTACAGTTTTTATAACTTTTTATTGTGTTATAACTTTTAGTGTATTGCTGTGATACTATTGCAAAAGCTATAACAGTGTAAATGCAGGTTGTATATTTTTAATCTCGATTTTTGACAAAGATTAAAAGTATATTCCATCTCAATTTATGAATGATATTAAAAGTATTGATTATCTCGATTTTTGACTGAGATTAAAAGAATATTTATTTCGATTTTGGATATTTTTTATTTCGGTTTTTTACCGAAATTAAAATATTTTTTTTATCTCGATTTTGAATTTTTTTGTCTCGATTTTTTACCGAGATTACAATCTTTTTTGTCTCGATTTTTTACTGAGATTAAAAAATTTTCTTATCTCAGTTTTTGACTAAGATTAAAAGTACCTATTTTTTAATCTCACCCGAAAAGATTTTGTTTTGTAACCGAGATTGATTCTATAAGATCTCATTTAAAAACTGAGATCTATTAGAATTAATATAGTAGTGGCATAGTTTGTTTGAGCTACTAAATATCAGTTGGGCAGATATATAATGGAAGAGACTAGCCAAAAAAAAAAGATTTGATATACCGATTCTGGGCTTTGTCAATCATAGAAGACTTGAACTCCTTAAAGAGAGCAAGATATTAGCAGCTGAGCATGATCTGGAATTGTTAACTTCTACATTTATTTTCTAATTTTTTGGTAGTTTTCACCAACACTAGTAATTATTTATCAACTATATATATGATATTAATTGTTTTTGATATTTTTTCCATGTTTTTTAAAATAAAAACAATGGTATGTCTAGTAGTGTTTTGAAGTGGTATTTATTTTCATGTGAAAAATGCTTTAGAAACTCAAGATATTAACAATGTACAACATTTCACAAATGTGTTATTTTTTTTAATAAAAAAAACTATAATGATTTTCATTTTAAGCTTCATAACTCTATCTACAAATGTAGTAATGATTTCTTCATATTAAATTTACAATTGTTATACTGGATTTATCTATTTCTATATAAATCAATATGGCTCAGTTGTAACATTCTTTGTACTTTGATTTGTTCATTTATTTGCACATCAACATATTATTGATATATTTTGGTGTTACTTTTTATAATGGAGAATCACCATATTTTGGATGTTTTAAATCAATGCAAAATAGTAGATGTGTATTAAATTTAGCAATATCTTCCATGTCAATGCATGCTATTTTGTTTTTATTAAATTTAAACTATTTTAGTAAAGTAATAATACAAAAATAATTTGTTTTGTGTTCGTTAACTTTAAACTACTTATAGTAAAATAATAATATAAAAATAATTTGTTATTTGAATATTTTGCTATTCAAAAATATTAATTATTATCTTTTAAACAAAAGAATATGTGTAAGAATAAAGCAATCGTGGCAAATGGAATTTCTCTTTGATAATGGAAGCTACACTGCTACCAATGTAAGGTTTATTTTTAAAGATAAATAACCATTTACAAAATCATAACTGTTAAAACTTTTCTAATTAAATTTGGCAATTCTATTTAGTGTAAAATTTCTATGATCGAAAGAATTTATTTATTTTTATAATTCTGAATATAAAACTCCTAATTCGTTTAGGAGTCATATGAATATTAAAACTCTTATTGGAGTAAGGAGTTTCAAGGCGTTGGGAGTTTTAATTATATTAAAAGTCTTGGATTAAAATCTCATTCAAGTTAGAAGACTGAAGTACAACACTCAAAACTTGAATTACAAGTTTTTTAAGCAGGTTAGAGTAAATGTAATTTACGCAAAACACTGTCTGTTCCTTGACTGTTTGAGCGGTAGAGAGTCCACTTAACTTAACTACAAGCAATTTTGCTTTCACCCAAACTCGAATTGCTAAGTGTGTTTGCATATATAAAGAAGCATACACTTTACTCGAAATACACTTAAGAGAATTGTAATTCGGAGATTGTATATCACATTCAAGTCATATATTTAAGTATTTTTAAGTATCTTTCAAGTCCCAATAAGAACGAAGAAAGTTCGTGTTTGACTTATATATGAATTTTTAAGTTTACTGACGGAGGATACTGTCTGCATGAAGTATTGAGGATTCAATACTTGTCAAGTTACGAGAATTCGTTGGTATGGTGATCAAGTGCAGGACAGTAAAGGGGGATTCGACAAGAAAGTTTAAGACATTTAAATTAAGAATTCGATTAAAATCTATAAGTGGACGTCATGTAACTGTTCGATTTTTTAGTACTTGATTATCTTGACTAGGATTAGTCTAGTAGTTTTTTACCTAAGTAGGTTTTTCATGTTAAAAAGTTTGCATGTTGAGTTTGTGTGATTAATTTTTTACTTTCGTATTCTACGACATAGATTGATTAAAATTAATCCTAAAAATAAATTACAAACAAAGACCTTATGTGACTACAAATCCACCTCTCTGGAAAGACTTTGTTTTCCAAGTTTTTTGGATTTTGAAAGGTTCATGTTCGAAAATAATAAATACGTATAGATAAAATAGTCATTTTTAATATTTTATGGTCTTTGACCAGTTTATGCGCACCTTAATTCTTATAGCACCATTCCACCACTCAATAATTGAGACCTAATTAAAGTCAAAACGAACTCTCGTATAAACTAGTAAAGATTTTGAATCTAAGACCTTAAAAAGATCAAATTTTCAAATCCCATGCTTTAATAACCAGGCCAACTGAGCTCATGGGGTTTAGATTAGCCATTTTTCCATCCATCTATAGTACCAATGATGTGAGAGGTATTCTCTAGCATTGAAGTTAGTTTTCTTTTTTTATGGTAACATTTTTTATAAATACTGTTTTTGGAAAACATTCAAGTTTTGAAACTTATTGAGATGCTAATCAAATAAAAATTCTTGTGTCAATGTCGACAGAAAATTATATCAACTGATTATATTGCGGTTCGATGCCTTATTTTAAGACTTCAATGAATATGAAAATAATCGGACAAACCAATAAATTATAGCAAGAAAATAAAGATCGAAAACTAATAAAATTTTTTTTTATTAATCTTCACGATAATACGAACAAAGATATAAGAAATAAATATTACTAATGATTCCGCGACAAATGCTAAATATTCTCTCTTGAAGATCTTTAAAAAAGAATCTACATTACGCTACTCTTACGATTTAAGTTTAATTACTCTTAATACTAGATAAAATCCATTGATGGATTGATGAAGTAAAGTTGCATCCCATAAAATGAAATCAATACACAACTTAAATAAATAGATATCGATAACCACTCGTATCTACTTATAACTATTCTAGGCCAGTAATACTCCAATGATACAAAGTCATATCCATGTGAAACTCTGATTCGTTTTTTTTTTCGTTTTTCGACGCGCATTTGGTGTTTTTGTTATACCATGTTCTACGTGTTTTTATGCATGTTTGGGTTTAGATATGCATATGGAGCTAGTTCCTAGGGTCGTCGGGCGTTGTGATGTGAATTTAAAAAAAAAATATATTTTCGTGGCCTATAAATATCTAGCATTAGATATTTTCAAAAGATATTTTTAAAACTTACAAGTTAAGTTTTTTCTTTTTTTCTTTGCCTTCTCTCTAACTTCTCGGGGGCCCGGAGCTCGGTTTTCGGCGATCCAATAGCTGATTCTTGCTATTGGCACGGCGAGCTACGCATTCATCCGGATAGAATTTTATTTCGGCAAAATTTGATTTTGCACGTGGATCAAGGCGTTGAGTTTTTAACTCAACGAGGCAGGATCCTAGACTCTAATGTCGTATAAGGGTGCTACGTATAAGCATGCGTGTTTTTACCGTTTCGGATTGCATAAAAATCGGGTTATGTTTCGATAAATTTGGTTTTTGGTTCTAAACCGTTTTTGGTCATTTTTGGTTGAATGAAATAGGGTTGTGAGTGTTTCTTTTGAGGCTTTAGTGGTAGTTTTGGGCTTGTGTACATTCGAAGGCGTTGGATGGGAGTTTGAAGGTTTCATTTTGGGGTTGAGATGGTTGAAGTCGTAGCTCAAAAACGATTTTCGCCGTGGGTCAGTTGATTGAACTGGGTGGTTTAGTTGACTGGATCGTAGTTCTGGAGTTCGGTCGACTGGATCAAGGAGGTCAGTCGACTAACCTATGTTCTGGGGAATTTTGCAAAATTCCAATGTGTTTTCAGTCGACTGGATGTGGGGGTTCAGTCGACTGAGTTGGTCCTGCGTGGGTTTTTGGTGGTTTTGATGGTCGTGTGGTGGCTTTTCAGTTAATTGAGTTATGGGGCTCAATTGACTGCTCTCCTCTAGTGAATTTTCAGTTGATTGGATTATGGGATCTTGTCGACTGAAATCACAGAGGTGGTGTTGGTTATTTCATGCAGGGTGTTGGTGCACGGTGATGAGCGTGGTGGTTAGTGCATCATTGGGTGCGGGACGTGTGGATCTGTTGTTCGTTTAAAAGATGGGGTTTTGGTAAGAACTGTTTTGTGGGAGGTTTGGTGTTGGCCTTTAGTTAGGCCGTGTTCCGTTTGTTTGTGTTAGGTGTATGGCTTGTGGAGTCGTGGCTGGTTGTGTGGCGTCGTTATGTGGAACGCGGTGGTTATACGCGGTTTATTGCTTATAAAAACTCTAGTTAATTTTGTTCTTGTATATTGTGGAAGGATATGTGGTCATATGTGGTCTTTGTGCATTTAAAGCTCTGATTTTGTATATGCATATGTTGATGCAATTTTATCCCATAGTATGTGATTTTATCTTGTGGTATACGATTTTATCCCATGTTATACGATTTTATCTCGTGCCAAACGAGGGGGAGTAGTTGGTCATACAGTGGAAATTCGTGAAGATATATGTTAACTCTAGTTAACAAGGTATTAGCTGGGGTTGCGGTCCCTTGGTGAAAGTTCGAGAATGTGTATTAGCTGGGGCTGCGGTCTCTCGGTGAAAATTTGAGAAGGTACGTGGATTGCATGTGAAGCATTGTGGGATGGATATAACCAATTTCAAACTGTTTTTAAGACTCATGTGAGTCGTGATATAAAAAATTTTTAAAACCATTTTTGAGGCTTCTGTGAGTCAAAAATGGTTCTTATTCTTGTATCCTGTTTGTTTGTGCCAACTATTTTTTAAGGCTTGAAAGAGAGCCAAAAGTTGCACTTGGTTTTCTAGTATGTTTAGCTTATATTTCATGTTTGTCTAATTTCTGCTGTGCTTTGACTCACGATGTAGGATTTGAAATATTTTTTACGTACCGGTCACACAAGTTGAGTCGGGGTTGCCGGAGTGGAGGAAGATCTATAGTCTTCCTTTTTGCTCTTTTGATCATGTATGTTTATAACATGTTTTTTGGTGTTGGAACTGTGTAATATAAGCCTTTGGAGCGAATATATTAAATGCATGTATGTTTTGATTTGTGAGTAAATATCGAGTTGGGTGCTTCATGTAACTCGGAGTTTGGGGGCATGACAGTCCATCAGTTATAAGCTATATTACATTCCCCTACAAATTGATAGGAGCGAAATGACCATGAGTTTGGACTTTAGAAATTAAAACGTCTAGTCGATAGACGTTTAGTTATAATATCAGTAATCTAATCAGTTGAACTAACGTTCCTTAGTTGATGTTGACGACAAACTACTTTTTTTCAAACAAAATTATAATAAACTTCTACATGCATAGTTCGAGTATAAAAGATTGGATTAGAAGCCAATGACAAAGGATGACATGCTATCGCACCATAGCAATGGAGTAAAATTATTAAGAAGAAACCAATCACCAAATCGTTGTTGTAACCAAAGAACATTGGTTGCAGCATTGGCAAGAGACTTGTATTTAGCCTTAGCAGAAGACCTGGCCACTGTATGTCATTTTTTTGCAAACTGTGAAATAAGATTATGTCCTAAAAATTGCAAAACCCACCTGTAGATTAGAGCTGCACAAAAAATCAAAATAATCGATAATTTGGCTCGGTTCGGTCCGATCTGTACGGTTCGGTTCCGGATTAAAAAGTTTAAAATCCATTCTGAACGGTTCGATTTTCGGGTCTAAATTAATCTCATGGTTCTGAACCAGACCGGAACGATTCTAATTACTATTAAAAAAATATTATATATATATAAAATAATAATTCTTAAGAGATAACCCAAGCCCTAGGTCCCTTTCAGTTTTCATTTCACGCCTCCACTCTCCATCATACCCTCGGCTCCCTCCCTCTCAGTTCACGCCACCGGCCTCGCCGCCTCCTCCTCGCTGGCCATTGGAGTGTCTCGCCGCCTCGCCGACCCTTTGCCTATAACCATAGCTTCAGAAGCTATAAGATTTTTTGAGCTTCTTTATCTATATCTAGAATCCTTCACTTGTTACATATTCTTAGTTTAGAGATCTCATTTGTTCGATCCTAAGATCTCACTTGGTGTAAATTTTTTTGTTGCTTGATTCTTCAAAGTTTATAGTGCAAATGTACACCTTTATTGTATAGTTAAACCCCATTAGTCAGTACCAATAGTAGCTGAGCTGGCACTAAAAATGACATCTAACTAGTGTATATAGCAGAACCATAAACTATTTCAGCTTGAATGCAGCACACAAGGAAAAACCCCATGAAAGCTCCTACCAGAACATCTCATTTTGTTATGCTATAATATCTATCCATACATCAAAACTCCATTTGAGTAATTGCAAAACAATTCTACACCAATACATATAGTTGTCAATTTAGAGAATTGATGCTTAAAATATTATGCTGCTAAGTTAGCAATTTCTAAAACAGATTATGAACTGTTAGGTTTTCATAATGAAATTCTAGTACATCATATTATAGTTCATTCTTTGTGAATCCAATCATCTTTTCAAAATATTTTTAACTGAATTCTTAGAAGCACATGTTTCACTGAATTCTTTAAATAACCAATCAGCTTTATTTCTGATCTATTTCTGGTCTATTTAGATGTCAGGTACCGGAGAGACAAATCAATTGAGTGAGCCAACTCAGGAGCAAAATATAGATTCTCATTCTATTGGTAGGTTTGCGGAGCCATAGAAAAAGAGTTGGGACAATCTATGGAGGATCTCTTCTTAGATTTTGTTAAAGCACCTCTGGCCACAGCATCAGTGAGATTCTTGAGCAAAAGTTGGTAGTTTTGAACTCAATTTAAGATCATTGTGAAGTTCAGCTACTACTGAATACATGTTTTACTGTTACTACTACTATTATTTTCCTTTTCTCCATTACGTAATACAACTATGACTATTATTATTACACTGCTGACTGCACTTTTTTTAGAGTAGCTTTCCATTTGCTAGAGCAATGTACTCTAGTTCATTGAATATTGAAGTTGCTGGAATTATGGCCATAGATGTTACTGGCTGTTGAAGTTGCTGGAATATCATTAGATGTTGAAGTTGCTGGATGTTGAAGTTGCTGGAATATCAACTATGGCTTAAACTGATGTTGGTGGATGTTTGATTAAATTGACTTGAGACTTGTTGCTAGAATATCAACTATGGCTTAAATTGATGTTGCTGGATGTTTGATTAAATTGACTTGGATCATCTGTTTTATTTCCGTTTAATTACCTCCTTTGTTTTTTCTCCCACCATTTTTTTGCCTTTTATGTGCTTGGAAGTATTTTTGTTTAAATTTTTTTTGTTGAAGCTTTAAAAATACTTTTTTGTTGAAGTAATAGAACTATTAACCGAACCGCGACCGATTCGTTTTCATGGATTGGTTCTAGTCCGATTTCATTACTTGTGTCAATTTTATTCGATACCTCAATGTGAGGGTTTTTTCTCATTATATAACAATCTTATGGCTAATTACATGGCTAATTTTTAGCAATTTACAGCAATCATATCAAATTAAAAAGAAAATTAAAATATACAGCTAATCACAATAGATATAGTGCTATAATACAAGAAATATGCCATATATAATCTTGATTCGACTGACATTCCCCCTTAAATTGATGCGGGGTGATTAAGAAGTATCAATTTGCCTACGAGGAACTGATGGGGCTGGCGAGTCATGACTTTCGTAAATATGTCAGCAATTTGTAGATCAGTAGAAATGTGTGGAAGAGAAATGACATGCGTGTCCAGTGCCTCCTGAATAGAGTGACAATCGACCTCAATATGTTTCGTGTGTTCATGAAACACGGGATTAGCAGCAATTTGAATAGCACTAGTGTTGTCAGCATGGAGAGGCGTGGGATCAGGATGAGAGAAATTCAGCTCAGCAAGAAGCCCACGAAGCCAACTAATTTAAGAACAAGCAGCAAACATCGCACAATATTCAAATTCAGTAGAAGATTTCGAAACTCGAGCCTGCTTTTTACTCTTCCAAGAAATCAAAGAGTCTCCAAAAAAGAGGCATCAGCCTGTGACAGACCGGCGAGTATTAAGACAACCGGCCCAATTAGCATCACTATAAGCAACGAGACGAAGATGAGAGCTAGCAGGAAAGAACAATTCACGGTGAGGAGACCCCCAAAGATAGCGAATGATACGACGAATGGCAGCTAAATGTAAATGGCGGGGAGTTTGCATAAACTGGATAACCTACTGGACAGCAAAGGAAATATCAAGCCGAGTAATAGTCAAATAGTTCAAGTTACCCACCAGTTCGCGATACATAGTAGGATCAGGAAGGAGATCACCCTCCTCACAGCGACACTTTGTGTTAACTTCCAAAGGAGTATCCACAGAAGAAGTATCCTGGAGACCAGCCAAAGTAATTAAATCCTGTGTATACTTATGTTGATTTAGGAAGATGTCCGAAGGACCAGTGTGAACTTCCAATCCCAAGAAGTACGTTAGAGGACCAAGATCCTTCATATGAAAAGAGCCGTGAAGATGCTGCTGGAGATGATCAATCAAAGCAGAATCGGTCTCGGTGATAATAATATCATCAACATAAACCAGAAGAAAAGAAATACCAGCAGAGGTCTGGCAAAGGAACAGCGAAGAGACATATTGACTTTGTTGAAAGGAAAATTGAAGCAAAGTAGTGTAAAACTTGTCAAACCATGCACGGGGAGCCTGTTTCAGCCCATAGAGAGATTGCTTCAGCTTACATACATCTGAAGAAGAGGTGGAGGAAAAACCAGGTGGAAGAGCCATGTAAATGTCTTCCTTGAGATCACCATGAAAAAATTCATTTTTGACGTCCATTTGATGAAGTGGCAAGTCTTGGGATGCAGCAATAGAAATAACAGTACGCACTGTAGTTATCTTGGCCTCCGGAGCAAAAGTCCCCTCGTAGTCCACCTCATACTCTTGCTTGTTCCCAGGGGCAATCAATCGTGCCTTATACCGGTTCAAAATTATATCAGATCAGAGCTTGATATAGTAAACCCATTTACAACCAATGGTCTTATATGAGACGGGCAAGGAACCACGTCCCATGTAAGATTGTCCGGGAGAGCCCGAAGTTCCTCATCAATTGCGCTCCGCCAACAATCATGTTTAATAACCTCAAAAAAGCATGTAGGAATGGGAATAAAAACTAAAGTAGCATTAAAATCATACCAATTAGGAGGGTGTGAAACCCGTGTAGAGCGTCGAGGACCAGGAGTAGGAGCCATATCAAGCTCAAGAGGAGCAGATATCGGTGGATCAGGCGTAGGGGAAGGGTCAAGCTCGAGAGAGGGCAAAGTCGGTGGACGTCGAGTATACACAATTCCAGGTTTGAACCGTTCAGGAAGAGAAGGCAATTCATCATAACAAGGAAGAGCAATACGGTCAGGCAAGGGCTCAACATGAGTAGAAAAATAATATTGATTTTCAAAGAAAACAACATTACGGGAAGTACGAAATTTATTTGAACCAGGGTCATAACAAACATAGTCTTTGTGAGAAATACTATACCCTATAAAGACACATTTAACAGATTGAGAAAAAAGTTTGTGACGTTCATGAGAAGGTAAATGAACAAAACAAACACATCCAAAAGTATGAAAATTAAGAGAGCTAGGATGCTAATGGTGCAAACGAAAATAAGGAGAATCAAAATTCAAAACCTGAGATGACAATCTATTAATTAAGTAAACTGCAATAGATAATGCCTCAACCCAGAATTTAGAAGGAACAGATGACTCAAACAATAAGGTGCGAACAACATTCAATAGATGGCGATTCTTACGTTCGGCCACACCATTTTGCTGTGGGGTATAAGGACAGGAGCGTTGAGACACAATGCCTTTGTGGTGTAAGAAATCATGAAACTCGTGGGACATGTATTCCCTACCAGAATCGGACCCCAAAATCTTAATACCTGTAGAAAATTGGATCTCAATATATGCGACAAAGGTTTGAAAAACAGACAGGACCTCAAATTTGGACCGAAAAAATAGACCTAAGTATATCTACTGAAATCATTAATGAATGTCACAAAATATTTGTATCGAGCATGAAAAGTTACAGGAGAAATACCACAAACATCACTGTGCACAATATGAAAGCATTTTGCAGCACGACTACAATGAGAAGGAAATGAAAGGGTTTTACTTTTACCAAGTTTGCATGCCGAACAATCAAATGACAAAGTTTTCGAAATATGTTCTTTATTGCCTAACAAACCAGAGCTTAACATTTGAGACAGAACAACAGAGCTCGGATGACCCAAACGTTTGTGCCATATTACACCTTGAGAATGAACTGTCATAAAGCCAAAGATAAACTAGGAATGAAAAAGTGTAAAGGAAAAAGTCTGCCAACTTTAAGCCCATTCGCGAGTATCTTTGTAGACGCCTGATCCTGCATAAGACAACCATCACGGGAGAAATAAACATTACAGTTATTATCAACTAACTGACCAACTGAGATAAAACTAGTAGAAAGGCCAGGAGATACAAAAACATCTTTGAAAGAAGAATTAATATCCCCGACTTTATCAATAGCTAAATGACTCCCATTAGTTATCTGAATCTAGGATGAACCATGATAAGGGCGAACATTGCAAAGAGAGTTGGACAATCTAGTCATATGATTGGATGCAGCAGAATCAACAAGCTAAGATTGAGAGATAGTAGTACCGTTACCTTGGAGCCATAAAGTAGAAAATGCTGACATAATCATTTGCCGAACCATCTTTGAAGTAAGAACGATTTGAGCACCAACTGTAGAAGAACCAACAGAAGAAGGACCAACTGCAGCCTGATAGGCATGGCCTGGACGGTTTTGGGGACGAATCGAACATTCTTTGATAATATAGCCCGGCTTCTTGCAATAAGTGCAAGATTTATTTGAACAGTGAGCAGCAATGTACCCAAACTCCTTGAAACTGAAGCATTGTACCTTATGTATATCCCTACCCTTGCTTTTCCCATGAGCGGCATATGCAACAGTATTAGATGTCATTTTATTTTGCTGAGAAATGACTTGTGTGGCAAGACGCTGCTCCTCTTGAATTAATTCTCCAAAACAGATATCCAATGAAGGAGAGAGATCACGGTTCATCAAATTAAACCGAGTGGCTTCAAATTCAAGCCGCAATTTCATCAAAAATTGATCTCTCTTGCTCTGTTCATGAACTTCTTGAACAGCAGAGAGAGATGCAGCTAGCACCTTAGCATAAACCACGTAAGCAAATTCACTCCATAAGTTTTAAAATTCAAAAAAATAATATTGAATGGAGAGATCACCCTGAGTGTAATTAGCAATTTCATATTCCAACTAAAAACGTCGGACTGTGTTGTCCTAATTATAAACTTTCTTCAAAAATTTCCACATACTTTTAGCAGACTTGTACAGCCGCAGATATAAGACAATTTAAGGATCAATAGATACTAAGATCCAGGACATGACTCTAGCATCTTTGACCTTCCATTGAGCCAATTTAGACATCTCAGTTGGAGCCGGGTTACTGCCATCAATATGATCCCATAACTCTTTTCCCATAACAAACAGTTAAAATTGAAATTCCCAAGCAGAATAATTTTTACCCGTAAAACGAACCCCAAAAAATTCGTTAGTAGACATGATAAACCACAAATACCAGAAAAGAGGACTAGTATCATAAACTCACAAAGCAGGAACACAGAGAAGCAGAACCAGAGAAGCATAACTAGAAACCTAAGAAGCAAAAGAACCAGATAACCAAGAAGCAGAACCAGAGAAACTCGTTAACCACAAGAGAAGACCAAAAATCGCGAACTAGTCACGAACCAAAGAGGCGAGAAACAAAAACACAGAGTCGCCGCAATCAGAGAGGTTGCCGACGTGAATGAATAACCAGGAACTAGGGTCGCCGAAGGTCGGCGAGGTCATCAGAATGCTGAGAAGGGATCGTCGGAAGTCAGAGGTGCAGCAGCTCAGATCCTGGAGGTCGGCGAGGTCGAATGGAGGGGTCGCGTACTGCCCTTTGCAAAAGGCTGAGGTCTTGGAGGTCGGCTAGGGTTCACCGAAAGCCAGAGATACGTCGCCTAGAGTTTATGAACCAGAAAAACGAGAAAGCAAGAAGGAGGCAACGGCGCCTGTGCTGGAAGGAACCAAGAAGGTAATCGGTTATAGTTCTGATACCATGTCAATTTTATTCGATACCTCAATGTGAGGGTTTCTTCTCATTATATAACAATCTTATGGCTAATTACATGGCTGATTTTCAGTAATTTACAGTAATTATATCGAACTAAAAGAGAAACTAAAATATACAGCTAATGACAATAGATATAGTGCTATAATACAAGAAACATGCCATATATAATCTTAATCCGACTGACAACTTAAACAGTTCGGACACGATTCTAAAACACCTAGAATCGTTGGTAGCAGTTCGGTTCTCGATTTCTTAAGGAACCGGTCCAATCCGGACCGTGTGCCCCCCTACTGTAGATCTTCTATGTAGACTATCCTTGCTGAAATTGGAAGTCCTTGAAGAGTTGTGCCTTTAATATATTATAAAATACGCTTGATAGCAATAAAGTGATTGACATGGGGATCATGTATATGCTGACATACCATATTCACAGATAAGGAAATCTCAGGTCTTATAAGATTAGATATTGCAAAGAACCAATAATGTAGGAAATCTCAAGTCTTATAAGATTAGATATTGCAAAGAACCAATAATGTTGCGATATAACTCTGGATTATCAAAGGGTGGATTAGATTCAACTGTATCTTATTTGAGTGAAGAAAGAGAAGCACATGGAAAAAAATTAGTCATTCCAATTTTTTCCAGTAAGTCAAATGCATATTTGGATTGAGATAAAACATTAGAAATAACCTCTATACGCAAGAAATAGTCAAGAAGCCCCAAATCCTTCATAGCAAATAAGGCACTCATAATTTGAATCAACAAAGATATATGTGTAGGATTACTAGTAATTATTATGCCATCAACATAAACCAGAACATAGAGAACATATGAGTTTTCTTGAATGCAAACAATGAGGTATCTGTTAGACTAGTATGAAGACCTTGTTTGATAAAAAAAAATGCATATAACAAGGCATACCAAGCTCGTAGAGCTTGACGCAGGTCATATAAGGCCTTATTAAGCTTACATATATGATTGGAAAATTCAGGATTACTAAATTCTTGAGGTTATCTAATATAGACATCTTCTTCAATATGACCAAGAAGAAAGCATTTGACATATCAACCTATTGAATAGATTAGGGGATGGCATCGTATCGTGTTGTGTCGTGTCATATTGGGTTTGTGTCAGAAATCTCTCAACATTAGTCCTACTTATTTAGCTAAACGTGTTACTTATCCTAACACTATCAGTACCCACTTATAAACACGTTAAACTGTTTACGACATATTTAATAACAAGTTTATATTTTTAATTTTTTATATATTTTAATCACAAAATTATATAAATTATAATAAATAAAAAGCTCCAAATAATCTACAAAAACTATTTAAATAATTCGATAGAAAAATAACATAATTCCATGCATATAAAAACTCCATAGTTCAAAAAATTGATGAAAAAGAAATTTACAAAAAATTAACTACAAACAGTAGCATAACAGTAACAAGTTTGCTAAGAACTCAAAAAACATTGCAAGGATACATCGACCATTTTCTATAATAAGAATAAGCCATACGCATCATTAATTGAATTGTATAATTTATATTTAAATTGAATATATGTCTAAAATAAGTTAATAAACTAATTATATACTTACATAATCAAAAGTTAACATGAACAACACTAGTTGAACATTCTATTCATTCGAATTCAATTTCATCTTCTTCTATAGTCTTCTACGAGCTCTTTCAGTTTTATTTTTTTTAAAGTGCTATATAACAATTACTTTTTTTCTCTAAACAATCAATCTCTAGTGCATATCAAATCAACAATTTGAAGCCTTAGAGCAATATGATGTTGATCAAGAATTCAACCACTAGTACTAAATGCGAATTCTGAAGCAACTGTAGAAATGAAAATACTAAACACATCACGAGCTATCATAGTAAGGTTTGGGTACCAATATTGATGAGTTTTTCAAAAGCAAGTACATTAAGTTTTCCCTTCTATCATACTTCAGCTCATCCAAATAAAATTCTAGTTGACTTTTGTGTTAAGGTTGTATACTGAAAATCATAATTTTTATTTTGATTTTAGTATTTAATTTAATTTTAATAAAATTAATTTTCTATTTTATGAGAATCTTAATGAGCAATGCATGCGATATTATTTCTTTAATATTATGCATGAATGTCCTTTATTATGTACAGTGTTTAATTTGGCGTGTAGAGTACGGCTTGCACACAGAAGATCAGATTTTAGGTTCTCGTAAAATATAAGTATTTGTTCACAGTTTAGATAGAAATAGACATACTATCGGTATGACTGTAGTACAAAATTTTAGTAGGTTAGTCTTAGTTACGAGAAACAGATAATAGTATCGTCTATTTTTTCGACTCTCTGTGCTAGTATACTTTGTGTGTATTGAACGGGTTACATTGGGATAATTAATTTTATACTAACTTTATAAATTTATTCATACTCCAAGATTATTATGAGAATACTTATACTTTTAATCATGAAATAATTAATTATTTGCGTATATTTAATATTCATTGGTTTAATTCATTAGAGAGTGCTATTTTATATGAATTTATATTTCTGGCGAGTTGAATAGTGATATTGTTTATATGGTAAATATTAATTATTGACAGAATTCACGTCTCGAATGATCGGGATTGACGATACCGTTTTAAGGAAACTTACAAGTTTTGACCCAGCTAAACATTACAGGTGGATTTGATTATTCGGCGGTCAGATAAGTTAAGCGGAAGGACTTAAGAAATTTAAAGATGCCAATTAAATTAAATTGTCAGTAATTAAATTTAATTTGCGGGTATTGAGATTCTTAATGTGAGGAAATGAATTAAACATTCAACAACAGGAGCTCAACGCAAGATGATCATAAGATTATGGCTTAGAGTTCAATTACAATTCTTTAGGGGTGTGAACTGTAATTTAGTAATTTATAAAAATTTCAAAAATCGCTGCAAGGTTTTTACAATTACAAATACCGCTGAGATGTTTTCTTAATTGTAGAAACCGCTATATACATATCTAGGTTACACTAAAAATCTTTGTCATAATTACTCCAGAGATCCTTACTGTAACCCTATAAATATGTATGTAGGCTAAACCAAATTTATAACTTGTATTCAAGAGTGAAACTGATCAGGTTTTGCCGGTATGAGTTCTCGAAAGATTATAACTCACACTACGTTCAGGAATCGTATAAGAGAATACAGTAGAAGGTCTAACAGGAGTTTCAACTCGGAATCAAAAGTTCGTAATTAGAGAATCGACCTAAAATGTATTTTTCTAAATTAACTGTGGTGACATGGGTTTTATTTTAATCGTTCGACATCAAAAAAAATTATCTGGAGCCCATTTCGACGATTGCCTGTTTAATTATTTTTATCAAAAATTTATTTACAAAAATAATGATCTTGGTAGTTTTGCCTCTAACAATTTATTTAATCTCAATATTCAACAAATGGATTAATATATCAATCTCAATATTCACAAACAAGTTTCAATAACTAATAAAAAACAGATATTCTTAATTCTCAGTTATATGAAAACAAATCATGTAAGCTCTTACAAAATATATGTTAGCGGTTTTTCCCTTTTCATTGTCCAACATATGCACAATTTAAACCATGCTCAAGATAAATTATTGGACAGTAAACAACTTGTATTTTAAAACTCTTGAAGGATATTACCATATGTAGAAAAGCATCTTTAGTTGGAATCATGACAATCATTAACTATTTTCACGCCCTTCAAAAATCATGTAAAAATAATTCAACGTTTGAAACTTAAAACTTTAAAATAATTTGTGGTATAAAAGTTTGGGAGAGTCATCGTGATTTGGGGGAAAGGGGTTTTGAATTATTTTGAGCTTTCCTACTCTTACATGACCTAATTCAGCATTAAGAAGAGAAACAACTCTCTTAAACCTAAAAAAAGCCTCCCATGTTTTAACCATTAAATTCCTAAGTTGAATTTGATCTTGGGGCTGAGGTAAATGCCTGAGAACTCTATGGCTACACTCTACTGCTGCTCTATTAGTTTCTTCAACTTCATCATAACTAGGAAAAAGAATCAAAATTGTAAGAATCTATTTTGATTTCAGAAATTCAAGATCAATCGAAGCAAAATTCTCTTAGTTTTATCCACTAGGAACGCAAAAATGGATCAAATATGAAAAACCAGAAAGAAATTAACATGAAAACAATTCAAATTAGGAAAGAAGAGAGATCGTTGAGAGATAAAAAGAAATGAAAAGAAAAGAACATACCTTAGTTATCCTTTTTCTGTGCTATGAAAAGAACATACCTTACTTAGCCTTTTCCTTTTTCAATCAGCGTAGAGTGTGAGATTAAAAGGAGGAGTAGAATAGAAGATGGCGATTGGAGTTCGATGGCGACTAGAGTTCGTCGATGATGCGAAGAGCTTCGATTGGCCTTCGACGTCGATTAGATTTCAATGATGACATTGAAGAGCTTCGATTGGATTTTGATGACGAGCTTTGGCCTTCGACGGTGACGAGCTTTGCCTGCTACAACGATGACGTGCTTTAGGCTCTAGCAAGCAAGTTGATGCAGCGGCGCAGCCATAGGGTAAAGGGTAAAGGGTAAAGGGTAAAGTTGAAAGTCGCCTGTTTTGAATAGGGTTTTAATTTTTTTTATAAACTCAATAGTCTGATTTAACTTTTAAGTAACATAGCCTACTTAATAATTATGGGAGCCAATTTTGAGTTTTTCTCAAAATTTTAAAATTTTTCTTCTACAGTGTGCAACATAATAGGTATATAACTAGGTTATATATGTGTTTTTATCGGGTTTCGGGTTCGTATTGTATTTTAAATTGATAAGAAAACAAAATGTATTAGATGGGTCATTTTTTCGTTACACGAGTTCAACACTAACCCAACCTATTTATTAACTGTGTTATTGGGTCGTGCTATTTTTTAATTTCGTGTCGAAATTGTCGACCCTAATCTTCTGATTTCGTGTAGGATTCGAGTCATGTTAAAGTATCGTGTCAGAAATTTTTACCCCTAGAATGGACCACCCATAATGCAAAGCAAGAGACAAGATAACTCGAATTGTAGGTTGTTTAATAATTGGACTATAGAGGTTGTTTAATAATTGGACTAAACGTCTGATGATAGTCTAGTCCTACAATTTGTTGATTGCCCTAAACCACTAATCTGGCTTTATGCCTTGCTACTGAGCCATTCGAATGTTTTTTGATTTTATATATCCATTTACAACCTATTGAAATTACACAAGGAGGTAAGGCTACAAGAGTCCAGGTACCTTGAGCCAGTAGAGCATCTAATGAGATAAAGCCCTTGTTGGCATGGCCCTATAAAGAGATTCTAATGAGTAATGTTGTCCTAGATGATAAAACCACGAGAGTCAAAAAATATACGACAACTGTTATCAGTAACAAACTGGTGAATTGAAAGTAGATTTTGAGAAATCAAAGGGACATGTAAAATTCTGGACAATGAAAATCTATGAAAAGGAGTAGGTAAAATTCCCTTACCAGAATTGGAAATGGGAAGTGAAGTGCCATAACCCACAGTTATAGTATCAGGTTCTGAGTATTGGTGAGTAGTAGAAATGGAGGTAATATCATTGATAACATGTTTAGTAGCTCCTGAGTCAAAGTACGAAGGCGGTGGAGACTGATTTACGAATGACTATAGCATAAAAATTAATTTGAGAACTGAAAAAGAATTGGTAAGAAGAACCTACGCAGACTGAAAAGTTTCTTTGAAGGTAGTATGCATAGACAACTATGGAGGTTGATAACTCATATTCACCCTGTGATAACAAGTCAAAGCGACATGATTTGTTTTGCCACAGATGTGACATGAAACTTTAGATGAATTATCAAAGTTTTGAAAACCTCCATGAGAGAAGCGAACATCTTTGAATCTGTTGGTAGAGCGTCCCATCCTGAAGTTACTCTACTGTGGAGAGGGAAAGGAAGTGGATCTAGTAGAGGGACGTTGTTTAGTAGCAAGAAACACAGAATTAGATCCCAAAAGGTGATTTTGATATTGTATCACATGAAAATCTTCTACAGTGAGAAGTTAAGACAATTTAAAAAACCGAATAGAGTCAGGAAGAGGTCTTATTGTAGTTTTGAAAGAGTTAAATTCTGAGAAAAGGCCATTTAGTGTAAGAAATACAATATCTTCTTCATCCATGAGACATCCAAAAGTAGCCAATCTTTGTGAGATAGCTTTAATATGATCCAAATATACATCCATGGATTACATTTTCTTCAGATAAAATAACTTCTGATTAATATCATGAATGTGCGACCTGAATAATGAACTAAATCTAGATTTAAGAGTGAACCAAACATCATACACATGTTGAATGCCAAGAACATGAGGTAGAATAGATGAAGATAGCATTGCAGTTATATACAAGAGAAGCATTTTATCGATCGTTTGCCATAGTGTAGCAACTGGATTTAGAACTTGAGAACCAAATGCATCCAAGACATATAAGGGAGGGAAAATAGTAGATCCATTCACATATTGAAATAGAGAATTAGCTCTCAGCGCATTCTCAATTTGATTTTTCCATGCTAAGTAATTTAAAGAATCAAGTTTATTGGAGATAAACAACTGAATATTTGCTATAAAAAAAATGTCAGAGATGCTGGTAAAGTTTCATTCATTGATGTCGAACCATTTATTGTAAGCGAAGATGATGAGCCACTGTTCGCTAATGATTGAATTTTAGAATTTCGTCAATTAAGCTCTGATACTATGTAAACTATATCGAAGAGAACTGACTAGAGAGAGAGAGAGAGAGAGAACTGACTTTCTTATTCATTCGTCTAATATTTCACAATGCAACTTGTAGTATTTATAATCCCATATGCTAACTGACATTTGCTCCTCTTAAGCTTAACTAACTAATACCAATATTACCCATAACTAACTTCCTAACTACCTAACCACTATAGTATTCTTTACAATATTGTCATAGTTTTGCAAAATTAAGGAAGGAAAAGAGAGATTTTGTTGAGAAAGAAGAGATGGTCTTAATGAAATAAACAGTATACTATATATATATATATATACACACACCTAAACACACACAGTATATACATACATACTATGAGCATGCACGCATGTAAGTCTTAAACATTAAGAGAGTTTAAAATCAAACCCTCTTTTGGCAATAACTTCCCCCTACCCCTCTACTTTCCCAAAGGACCAAACCCTTGCATATCTAACGGGTATCTAACAGGGGCAAATGAGTTATTAGTAGTGTTGGGATCAGAATGTGATCATTAATTTCACTCAAGAATGATAAAGAACTTACAAATCACGAAATAGAATGAAGAAGAAAGGAAGAGAGACAATTACACATATTACACAAGATTTATGTGGTTCGACAAATCGTGCTTTCGTCCACATAATCACACTTCTACTATATTGCTTGAAAGATTACGAGGTAAAGAGTTTTAGGAAGAGAATATGAGAAAAGAACAAAAGAATAATCAATTTAATTACGGTTGCCTAAACCCTAGCAGCCTATAATAGGCTTGTCCAGCACAAACCGCTCGAGTGGTCTAGGACAACACTTGATATCTCGCTGCAAATGCCCACTGCTCGAGCGGTCTATTCACCGTTCGAACAGTTAAATCTAAAAACCAGAATTCTTCACAAGAAATCAACCTTGCTTCTTTTACACACGAATTAATCTCCCTACAATGATATTTATGAAATAGTTAACCTCATGGTTTATGCTAGCTATCTAACAATGTTAATTGCAATTCAAATCAAATTAGTTTGCTAGTAATAGAAAGTTAGTGACCGCACCAACAAAGTTGTCGGCTGGTGGTTCTAATTATTTTAGCTGGTGATCTCGAAGAAATAGCAGAAACAGGGTTTGAATTTTTCGCTCTGAAATGAAGATGGCAGCCGTTAGGTTAAGTGGTCACTTAAGTAGGGCATTTTAATCATTTTTTTTAACTTCTTTCCAAAGGTCAAATCTTTGAAAACCAATTCAATTGGGGGTTGCCTTGGATTAGGGAACAATTTCTTGAGTTTGAAATTAACTGAGAATTTTTTTGATAAAATTTTATATAACAATTTAACGATTTGAACGGATTACTATGACTTAGTAATTTGAATAAAGCGTTTAGTGATGACAATAGGACCTAAAATTCTTAAACTCATATGTACGAGTTTGAAGATGGGCTTATAATCTTTTTGCTTAAACCATTTAAAAAAACTTCAAGAGTCAAATAGTAATCTTTTATATATTACAGTCTGAAAGTCATCTTTTTAATTATTCAAAACAAGAGTTTTTTTTTTCTTTCCTTATTTGACTTAAAGTAAAAAAAAAGGGAGAAAAAGTTTTAAAAAAAAAACCACCACTTTAAGTTGGGTTACCAAACAATGACTCAAGCAAACTTTTTATATCTTGTTCTCAACTTGCATTTGGAATAACATTTTTTATACAATTTTTTTCTTTTAGTGATTTTTTGTACGTCAACTTAAATGGTCATACTTTTTAAATTATTTTCATTACAAGTAACCAAAA
Organism: Heliamphora exappendiculata; assembly: GCA_034768845.1. Taxonomy (NCBI): domain Eukaryota; kingdom Viridiplantae; phylum Streptophyta; class Magnoliopsida; order Ericales; family Sarraceniaceae; genus Heliamphora; species Heliamphora exappendiculata. The sequence goes on along the minus strand of JAOTRH010457488.1, from coordinate 4,417 downwards.
AAGTAAAAAAAAAAAACTAGGACAAAAGAAAAATAAGATAAGATGAAAAAAATTCCACTCAAAGCTCTTTTAGTAACTTTTTTCATCTTATCTCAATTGTTTTAAATTTTAGTCCAAACAAGCATTATTTTCTGATTTTTTGAGAAATCAAAACAAATGAGAAAAAAAAAGACAAAAAATAAAAAAAAGCACAAAAATATGAGAAAAGCCAATTAAGCAAAAGTCATCCCAAATGGAGGCTGAGTGCTTTATTTATTTATATTTTAGTCTAGGTTTTTTTATTAGGTTTTCTATTAGTAATTTAAAAAGAAAAACCTTCTAAAAAACGTTCTTAGGCAACATTTGGATATGAATCCAATGGAACAATACAATGCTACATAACTACATAATTAAGCAAGGAAAAAAAAAACATCAGAAGTAAGGAAATGGGAAGTTCTACTTCGAGTTCAAAGACACAAAATTTTTGATAACTTGGAGGACTCTATCTGCCTCATCCGAGTAGGGTTGGTTGGTGAAGAAACCGTGTTGCTTTCCTTCAAATTCCACATAATCAATTTTCTTTCCAAGCTCTTTCAGCCTCCTCGCGTAGTCCTCCGCCCTGTCTTTCAATATTTCATCGCCACCCACAATCACCAAAATCGGGTCGAGCGGCACCGACTCAAGATCTGGGCTGCCAAGTCCAAACAGGTTCGCCAACGGGTGGTCCATGGTGGCTCCGACTGGTATTGATAGTCTCCAAAACCTATTGCCAAGTTATTGATTACACAAGAATTAAGTCACACGATAATAACGAATCAGCAATCTTTGTCATGTAATTATTGTGCAACGCAGTGACTCGATGGCTAAAGACGAATGATAATTCTAAAGAGGAGCAATAACTCAATTTTTGGTTGTTGAATAATGCATTGCACAATAATTGCATGATAGAAGATCCTAATTATACAATAACAGCACACACAAAAAAAAAATTATATATAAGACTACGATGATCATATTTGCGAACCGCATAATGTGACATTTTATGTGTACTGTTTAAAAATAAATTATTGATCTATAATATGATACAGTGACCACACATACTCAAATATTGTCACTAAATATGATTACCATATATAGTATTAATCCAAAAAAAGAGCTTGTGATTTCGTTCACATGCTATTATGATTAGGGGAACTCTAAAGGGTGAACAAGCAAATTATTAGGTTCTTCCTAACTATCAGGAGTTGCAGATGAGAGAAAAGGGGGAGGAGGCTTGTTAGATTGGGTTCATGATTAGGGGGAGAAGTATCGATAACGAACATTGAAGCTCTAGGGAGAATGCCACTACGGTCTTTGTGGACAACATTCCAAAACAAGTCCATTCTTTTTAGCTACGCAATATTATAAGCTAGTGTGGGCTTATGGAAGATACCTTCAAACCTCTAAAGAGAAGACAAATGATTAACACGAGATTTGGCTTTGTTAGATTCTGAGATCAAAGGGATACTATGAAAGCCATTCAAATCTATGATGGTGTTTGGCGCCTGGACAACCAACTGGTTGTGAGAAGAGCTTGGTCAGGCACAAAGAAATCTTATATTTCCAGAACGGAGAGAACCAGTGTTCCTGAATATCAGCATCCCAGGCGAGAAAGTAGAACAAACAAGGCAACCCCGTTGAATCCCAAATTTAGAGCTAAGGATGCTCGGGTGGATTTGAAGGACATCACCGAGGCGGGAGAGGGTTGATGAGGAGTGGGTTAAGTGTTGTGCCGTTGAGCACGAATTGTCTCGATGAGATGAATCGAAAAAATATAATTTTTTTGATTAAAAAATTAAAAAAATTCAATAAAAACGAAAATAAGCAACATAAATTTTGACTTATTAGTTTATTTTGATTTTTTTTTTTTTAAATTTTTTTTAATATTTTGATTAAAGAGTTACTTTTCTAAATCATCTCGATAAAAAGAGTCCAAAAATATAACAGTTTGACTAAAAAATTAAAAAAACTTTTTAAAGACAAAAATTAGTCAATTAAAATAAACAAATAAACAATTATAAAAAAAGGGACGATAATTATGTAGGCTTTAGATCTTATTTATGCATGGAAGTGTTGTTCATTTAGACCTAATAGTTTTATTCTTCTAAGTGCAACACAATTGAAAGTGTCTCGAACTGTCTTATAAGTCCATTTTGAACTACGTCCACATGCAATACGAGAATACATCATCTCCGTCTCCACCTTAACGTAGGCAAGACTTTGGCTTGGAATTTATTTAAAACATGCGGCTCAACTCAATGAAGGCACGACTTTAGGCTTGGAATTTATTTGAAAGATGCAGCTCAACTTCCCCGCTCAAGAGATACCCTAGTGTCTCTAGTATTTTTTACCTTCACCTATATTTTTATTACTAAAATTATAAGGTTCATATTTATAGACAAACACTAAAACCCTAACTGTTATATAATTATAAAATTTTAAAACTCTAACCGCCGTATAATTATAAAATATTAATTATATGAGTTCGCAAAATACAATACGCACACCCAATAATCTCTATCTTGGGTTAAAGTTTGCAAATCACCATGAATATAACTGGTGTCGATGTTGATTCTGTCGTTGTCGTCGATCGACCATTCTCAAATCAATACGACCCACATCTTTACATTAAGATGTCCTACACCTATTCTCCAAAATATCCGTCGTTACTCCACTAATTCGTCGAGGTGAATTGGTTGCAAATCATCTGTCGAATTAGAAAATTGCCGTTTAATTTAACTCCAATTAAAACTAATCTTGATTGTCCAATACATTGCTTTTTGCATTACACCTAATACTAAGTTGTCGCCTTTTTTTTTTTCTTTTTCTGTGCGAAATAAATATTCTTTGATCAATATGAATCAAGATCAAAATATATATGTGCTCCGATCTCTCATAGTGATTTTGAATCGCCAACTGTTGGCTCTGATACAATTTTTTAAGATTTAATCATCAATCCTCAAATGCAAACGGAAGTACATCCGCGCACACACAAAATAGAAAATCACATAAGAATTTACGTGATTTGGCACAACTTGCTTACATAAACAAGTAAGAGAGATAATCCAATGTAACCATTGAGTGTACAATAACAAGGAAAAAAATACTCCAAAACTCAACACCCACAATTCGAACTTGAAATAAACTTCGTTTTTCCGCTCAAGAGTTATCTTGTGCCCGCAGTATTTTTTCGCATCTCCATACATCTCTATCCATTTTATTCAACTCTTCACACATCTTACTAAAATTATAAAATTCATATTTATAAGTAAATCCTAAAACCCTACTTGCCACATAATTACAAAACTCTAAAATCCTAACTATCATATAATTACAAAACTCTAAAACCCTAACTATCATATAATTATAAAATTTTAAAATCCTAAGCGCCATATAATTATAAAATCATAATTATATAGGTTCGCAAAATATAAAACACACACCTAACATCTTGCTTATATGGGGTCGGCCCTACAATTGTATGAAATTCACCCATATGAAAAAAGTGTGTTCAAGCTCTAGATATATATTTCTTAGCTGTGCACTTATCATCTTTTCTTTTTATGAGAGCAACTTCTTTCTAAAGCTAAATTGGAGAAGTGAAAGTTCAATCGGGGAAATTACAAAAAAAAAAAAAAATCTTATAGGTTGAGGAGGCTGAGAAAAGAAGATGCCATTAGTTTAGCAAGGAAAAAGTCATCACAAGTAAATAAGCTGGTGGCCTAGGTCTGGCTCCTCTAGAGGTAAAAAACATGGCTCTACTAGCCAAGTGGAGGTGGAGGTTTGGGATGGAAAGGGACGCTATGTGGAGAAAGATGTTCCGCAATAAGTATAATCTCTACCGAGGGAGTTGGTTTCCAGAAATTCTGAAGCCTCAAAAAGTCTCTGCCATTCGGGGGGAATAGTACCTCTCGGGGATGTGGGCACTAAGTGAGAGTATGGGAACACCTTGAGGAGTAACCTCTCAGTGAGAATTAGGAATGCGCAGAGCATTAGATTTTGGCTTGACTTGTGGTGGGGTGCTTTTCCTTCAAGGGTAGCCTTCCCTACATTGCTTTATCTGTCCAAAGATAAGGCCATTCACCTTGCAACCATCAAATATTTAGAAAACTAGAGTCCAGAGCAGTGTTGGGAGAAAGTGATTTTCAGAAGACCCTTAATTGGAAGGGAGTTTTCACGATGGTTGGAAATTTTGGGAGCTCTAAAGCCATGTGAGGCTGGAACCTAGGCCATGAGAGACTCAGTGGTATGGATGAGGATAAAAGATCTCAGATTTTCAGTGAAATCATTGTACTCTTTGACAAAGAAGGTGATGGGTAGGCATAACAATTTCACCAACATTATTTGGAACATTAATTCTTGGGGGGGGGGGGGGGGGGGGGGGGGGGGGGGGGGGGGG
>JAOTRH010457477.1:0-29237 GCA_034768845.1 Heliamphora exappendiculata | reverse complement strand
GTGTAGGTGTAGGTGTAGGTGTGCTGGCTATTCTTTTTAAATTTTGAAAAAAAATATTATTATAATAATATTAATTTAAAATATTTTAAAATTATATAAATTTGTATTTTTAAGATTTTTTTAAAAATTTAATATACACCTTCTTCAAAACTTATAAAAACAAATTGTCTCTTCCTAAATTAAAATCGTGCTGTCGTGCTGCCGTCCTTTGAGGTGAATTATTATTTTCGGTGTTTCGATCATCTCAAGAAGGAGAAATTGTAACTACAAAACAGAAAAGAGAAACGTGTTATGCTTTCCATTTGCTTGACCACTGTGTCATGTTGAGTCAGTGCCTCATTTATTGCACAGAGATATCAACGGCGTCGTTATCACTACGGCATTTACAAAAAGCTATTGCTCCTTTGCAACAATTATTTATTTGTTTATTTTATTTTATTTATGTTTATTTTTAATAATTTTTTAATTATTTAATCGATTTATTATATTTTTTTGATTTTTTCCATAAAAAGATGAGCGCAATAAGTAATCAGTTTTTATCAAAATATAAAAAATTCATAAAAGACAAATATAAACTAAAATAAACCGTTAAATTTTATATTATTTATCTTCATCTTTAGTGAATTTTTTCATCATTTGGTTAATTTTTTTTTATTTTTTGAGCTCAAATCGATAAATTTTTAAAGTTGATCAAAATTTATCCCAAACATTGTCTTGTTTGTCTTTTACTTGTTTTATTTATTTATTTATTTTTGATTGAGGTCTTGTTTGTCTTTTATTGTAAAGTCAGTTTTGATCCTTGTTGGTTTACAATTTTAAAATATTAATGACAAAAATGTTATTTTAAACTAAATTTTAAACAAATTAGCAATTTTATTTATTCAACTTTAATTTTAAAAAGAAGAACTTTTGTTAAAGTCAGTCCAATTTTAGGAATAATGGTTTGCTTACCATATTTGGTACCTTTTTGTTTAGCATCCGTGTGACAACTCTCATTCATTGGATATTGGTGGTGATAAAGTGATACACATTACACCAACGGTATAATTTGCAGTTTTGCAAAACCATTTTTTTTGATTTGATTTATAATAATTGATATATAAAAAATAACAATGCAAACAAAAAATACAACCACACAAATACATGTAGATTTAATCGAAAAACCCAAAAGGTGGAGAGAAAACTAAGCGACCACAACTGGCTAGAAATCAAGCACTAAATAAGTTTTAGTTATAAGAGTTTTTACAGTACCAAGTCGAATCCACAACATACGGATGTAACCTATTACTCTTTCTTAATCTACGTGCATCAAACTGTGCTTGATTACCGACGAAATCCACGTTGGACTTCTTGTCTTGAGAATCTACCTAATCCATGTGTACTAAACTGTGCTTGATTACCGACAAAATCTACCCCAGACTTATTGTCTTAAGAATCTACCTAATTCATGTGCACCAAACCGTGCTTCATTACCTATGGAATTTACCTCGAACTTCTTGGCTTGAAAATTCACTCAAAATCTACCCGGAACTGGTGAAGAGATGAAAGTATAATACTTGATGACATTCTTAGAAGCCCTTAAATCTAATTATTCATCAAGAGGGATGTGAACAAAACTTTAGAAAAACTTATTGTAAGCATACTGTTGCTGGCGAAGTTTCTTTTGCCAAAAGAGATATGTCTGCTTTGACCTTAGAAGCATTATAACTAAATCTCACGAAATAGACCGACTGATCGATCTAACCTCCGATCGATTGGTGATTAGTCTTTGCCAATCTATGCATCAGACTGTCTTGATACCTTTGCAGGAGTTTTGTATATCGATTGATTGGTCTTCCACTGATTGATTGGTGATTAATCTAAAACCATCTCTCGGTCCATAGCGGTTGAAACATGCCTATAGTAATTGCAGACCAATCGATTGGTGATTCATTTGAAGTGATTTGACATTACTATTGTAAATTGAATCAAAGCACAACAATCTCCAACAAACAGTTCCATGAGATATAGTTGGACTAAAGATTATTAACAAAGTGGATTGAACTTAGGTTTTGGTCACGAAATTACCAAAACAAAAAAGGGTTAAAAACCTAACAATCTTCTTCTCTAGTATTTCCATGACAAAAATTTTATGGATCCATCCAACTATTATGTTAAGTCAACAAAACTTATACCAATCCATCCAACTAAACTAAGCAGCCATTGAAACCATCAACATTATATCAAGCAATGCAACATTATATCAAGTTATACAACATTATATGAAGCCATGCAACTAAACTACTCCCCATTTTTGTTAGGAATTGACAAAGTCAAAACGACCTTTTATGTTAAACCAGGAAGAATATTAAATAGATGAAAGTTTAACATGTCCAAAACAAGGCAGAAGTATTTAGGAAAAAAATATTCAAAAATAACCAAACTACACAATTAGATGATCCATCATAATAAAGTACAATTAGGGAGGGGGAAACTGATGGTAGAAGTGCGTGAAGAAGTTGCTTGTCCCACATCGTTTGTTAATCCTAATGAATAGATGTGACATAAGAACAAAGAAGACTCATCTCCTCCTCAATTCGTGTTATACGACGAGGTAAATCCTCACCCTCAGTAGTTCCTAAAAGATTTATCTCTAGATCGAGTCCTAACTCCTCGTTAGTACCACCCAAGCCTGCACCCGATGAACCTACGCCTCAAATGGATTTAAGAATGTATGGGGCACTCTGGTGAATAGTGGGTTTATTTTTGAGATTTCAAATCCACTAAATAAAATTGGTAAAGTCACCCGACTCAAATTTGATTACACTCAGGGGTTAAAGAATCCTAGTAATAAGGAACCCAAAAAGAAGACCCAAAGTGGCCTTCTCCCTAACAATGTGACTCATCACACAGAATAAAATAAGATTAGCATTGACCTTTTTGCGATTTGCGAGGGCCCATAAGGGATACACATTTGGTTGGGAGATCTCGAAAGAGTAACCTTTAGGGTAGATGTTTGCATAAATGATGAGGTCGAGTAGACGGTACGATGCCGTTAACTCACTTTGAGGGATAAGGTCAAGTAGATAGTAGGATGTTGCTAACTCACTTTGAGGGATAAGGGAACCCTCAAACCAATTATGCAGGCGACCAAAAAGCTTGGTAGCTATGGTGGAGTAATCAAAGGAGTAATGATCAAAGTTATCAGGGCATGGAAAATCCATAAAATTGGGTCGATAAGGAAGGCCAAACCAAGAGGCAATGGCATTAGGAATAATGACAAATCTCAATACCCCAAACTATGGAGGTATAAAAGTCATAGTCATCTTCCTTTTCGACCTTGTTATAATAGATTTCTCACATAAGAGTGAGATTGACACTCTCTGTGATGACAAAAGACAACAAGCTTTCCCATTGAAAGGCTAACAATGTGACAATAATGGATTGGTAAATCCTAGAGCACAATATTATGCTTGATCTTGAGAGGACAGTGGCACAATTAGTAAATAGATGATTGTCGAAGGGGGGACCGTGGCCTCATGCTTAGAGTGGTGAGAGGGTTTGGGTGCCATAAACTAATCAACCCAAAGGGAAAGACATTTCCAAGACAACCACAAAAGATCGAAAACACATGAGATCAAGGGAGAAAACGAGGGAAAATAAAGAAAAAAGATAGTAAAAAGAAACGAAAAACAAAAAGAACAAAAAGAAGGTACAAAAAAAGCCTTAAAAGCTATATAAGAAACAAAGTGCTCATTGGAGAAGGATAAGAGAAGGAAAACATACCTAGAGTAGAGAATAATCCGTGTGATGATGACAAAGCATCTAAGGGTTGAAGCCTAGGCCTGGAATCTATGAAGAAATGCCTTGAGAAGGAAGTGAAAAGAACTAAGCGCGGCACGCTATTAAAACCTTTGCAGTAACAGACCGATCGATCAACCTGTCCACTGATTAATTGGTAATGAATTAGTAATCGAGCAGTGCGAGGGACGCTGCGAGACTTGGTTCCTTTTGTTTTGTTATGTATATATGTAACGTGTTGGTAATCATTTTAATTATTATAGAAAATCATGTTTCAATATGTTTTATGCATAAGTTGGCTTAGAGTGCATGTTGATTTCAATCACTGTCCTGTTTAGGTGTGTGGCAAAAAAATTAGAAACTTTTCTGGGTAGGACCGCTCGAGCGGTATTGCTTTAACGGTCTGTCTGCATGGGTGGTTTTTATTCCAGCTAGTGGCCTTGGTTCTCGCACCGAAGCTTGCAAGCCGCTTGAGCGGTTTGTTTGCATGGGTGGTTTATATGACAGCTTGTAGCCTTGGTTCTCGCACCAAAGCTTCTCTTACAAGTTTCTTTCTTTCTTTCTTGTAAGAAAAACCAAACCCTCTGCCTTCTCTCTAGCTTTTAGCTTGGTTCGGGCTCGGTTCTTGGCGTTGCGATAGTTGAATGTTGATATCCTCATTGTAGGCTTCACATTCATCTGGATGGAATCTCATTTTAGTGATTTTGGTTTCTTGCCAATGTTTAAAGCGTTGAGTTTTTAACTTTCGATGGTAGGATTCTAAACTATCTTGTTTTAAAAGGGTGCTAAATGTGATTTATACTCACTTTTACCGTTTTAAAATGCTATAAATGTTGAACTATGTGTTTAAACCTTGTTTAGTTGGATAAAATGCATGTTATGTGTTTTTATGATTTATTATAAAGTTGATGGACGTATGTGTCCGTAGTTTTCGAAAAGATGAGTTTTGAAAACTGGAAGAATTTACATATATGTTGCGAAAATATGGTTTTGGAGGTGTGGAGCTAACCCTTTGAGTTGAGCCTTGGTTTTTAAATGATTCAGTTGGAATGGTAGAAACATTTAGAAAATGCTAGTCGATTTCCATGGTTTTGTGGATAACGTGGCTGAATGCTGTTGGACGTTTTGTACTCGGCTGTGTGTATGTACAAATGATTTCGTAGTTGAGTTGTGTGCCTTTTTAATGATTCCATAGATGTACCGTAACAATGTGTGTGTACGTGGGCTTCCATTACTTCTCTGTAAAAGTCCAAAAAGCTTGCGTAAGTAAGTGCTTCGTTCATTCGAGTTAATTCCTATAAATGAAGTGGTTGCCATAATGAGAGGTGTTAGTTGTTGTAGCCACTTATAGAACTTGTCACTAACTAGTGGGTCATTGAATGCCCTGTTACTAAGTTAATGGGCAAGAAATCTATAGTTGTTACTTTTGTCCTCAGGGTGATAAAGTTGGTATATTGGAAACATTGTGAGTTGTGGAAACCTAGTTGGAAAATAACATGTTGTTTGTGTTTATCAAACCGTTGGACGTTATGAGATTATATGAGAACTTGTGATTTTAAGGAGGAAAAACCGTTTTGAGACTTGTGTTGTCGAGTTATTCATATAATTCGTGATTGCATGTTACGCTTTTAATTCATGATAGTCTTTTCCTACTGGGCTTCGGCTTACGTTCTGGGATTTTAAAACTTTTATGTGAATTTGATCACATAGATTGATTTCAGTGGGCCCTAGAGGAGGCGAAGATAAAAACTCTTTTGTTGTTATTAGTAGTTTTGTTGATCGGCTGTTACCACCATTTTATATTTGGATCATGTAATAAATTTATATGTTTTAGACTTAAAATCATGTTGTATAAGCCTTGAGGCCTTAGTAACAATGCATGTATGTAGTTTGTTATGAGAGGAACCATGGGTTGGTTGTTTGATTTCATAGTTGTATGAAATGATTATCATTTTCATTTGGTTTTATGCTTTATATAAACTCTTATGCCTTTATGGAGGATTTTGAACTTTGTTTTAGAACATTTTTATTGGCTTGTTGTGCCTCATAGGTTTTCAAAAAGTTGGAAAAAATGTTAACTATTGGATTTTCAAAGGAGGTGTTTGAAAAAGGGTCTTGAACTAAACCAATCGTGGTAAACATTCTGTTTTGTGTTTGGTGTGGCAGAGCAGAGTGTTTGCAAGGACCGCTCGAGTGGTCTTTTGATCGATCGAGTGGCCTGAGCAATTTTTCCTAAAATTTTGTTTGTTTGTTTCAAAGCTTGGTTCTTGGGGACCGTGACCTTATTCTTTTAGGGCTATTCTTTTACATTAAATAAACCCTCGAACGTTCATTTTTCAAAAGTTTTAACCTTGCTTTCATTTACGTTGTTAGACCCATTTGGGCTTGGGTGGTTTTGTTGGAGATTAGAATCATAAAATAGGGGTTTTCTTGGGTGATTTACGTGACTCGGGTTTTGGAGCATGACAACTTGGTATCATAGCTCTAGGTTCGAATACCTAAGAGTTGTGGGAGAGATTGCATCACCCTATGAGGATGTTAGCGTGCGCCTGATTGCATGTGTTTAAATATTTTAATAACATAAGAATGATAACCTAGTGAGCATGAGGATGCCGTGTATACGTGAGTATAGAGGTTGGACCTTAGGATTGATTGGTCTTACCTTTGAAATTTTGGATTAACAAAGTCAAAAGCTGAGTTAGAAATGCATTTTTCCAACGTACATTTTAATAAGGAATCTAAGTAGCTTACCCAAATTGACTCATCACTTTTTTCGGTGCTCCTTGGTACGTGAAATTTGTTTACATGTGTGGCGTTGGGATTTTAGGGGTTAAAAATGAGGAAAGTCAAAGATATTCTGAAAAATATTTTAAATACCTTAAAAACTAAAATTTAAAAACCTCTTTTGTTGAAAATAGAGTCACCACTTAATTTTTGAAAAAAACTAAAAAAAATAAAATTGGCTACTGATCTTGAAAACGTTAACCAGAGAAAAAGGGTTCGGGGGATAAAGTATGAATCGGGGAAGGTATTAGGCACCCCGTTCGCCCAACCGTAAAATTGACCTCTACTAATCATCATTGGTTCTTTAATAAAAATTTTCAAATGCATACAGATAAAAAAAATAGAGACAAAGAGAGAACATCCAAAATTAAGAATAGAAAATACATAAAATATGTATACAACACTTCAAAACAAATAAATATTCAAAATTTTTTTTTTTGAATCTTACGGCATGCAATTTCTATCTAAAGAATACATAAAACACTCCCACATGTGATATTCAAAAAAATAGGCTAACTATCATGATTTAAATAAAAGAGCAAAAGCATGGTAGAAATTATTAAAATTACCTAAATATGAATTTGCTACAAAGATAAGTTAAACTATTTTAAATACAAAATATTTTAAGAAAAGCAACCAAAATATGCACATTATCAAAATAAACTAGCTTCGTATTTACATGAAAAAGGAATGCTAAATATAAAATAAAAGATGTACAAATGAGAAAATTCTACATTAAAAGCAAGCTTACTTAATAAAGAAACTTAAAATAAGGATTTTATAATAAAAGAGAATTTAAGAATTTGAAGGAAAAGAAAAAAAAAGTTACAAAAGAAAAATTATGTTAAAATAAAAAGGTTAGAAAATATTTATTTAAACTATTAAAAGAAAACATAACTATTCATATTTTATATTTAAAACAAAATGAAAAGAAAGCAAAAGAAAAGAGAATTACATTTCAAAAATAAGGACATGATTTAAAGACTTTTTATGATTTTTATAGTTAATGAAAATGAAAGAAAAAGAAAGATAAAATAAAATTATGAGAAAATAAAGTTAGAAAAAGAAAATGAAGGAGTCTTACACTAATAAAAAAAAAGCATTAAGAGAAAAGAAAAATAAAATAAAATAAAATTATATTATAGGAAAAGAAGTAAGATGCTAGAAAAAAAAAATTACACTACTAGAAAAAAAAGAAAAAAGAAAATAAAGACTAATAAAGGAATATTAAACTAATATTAAAAGAAAAATGAACGCTAAAAAGAAAATATACTAAAATAAAATGGAATACTAATGTTTCAAGAAAAGAAAATGAACTAGACTTCTATTAAGAGTAAATTAGAACAACTAAATAAAATAAATGTTAGAAAATTAAACAAATGCTTAAGAAAGGAAATGACATTAATATTATAAGAAAAGAAAAGAGAACAAAAATAAATGCTAGTAAAGACAATTAAACTAATGCTAGAAAGATAAAAAAAATTAAAAATAGCTATTTAGATAAAATGTGAAATGTAGTATTAATTACTACATTTACATAAATGTAGGTGCATTATTACAATAATTAACAACATTATTAAGTTGTAATTACCAAAATATGTTAGCACAATTTAATAAGTAAATAAATAAATGAATAAAAAGACGATGGGCTTAGTGTGGGGTGTGAATTAAGGAATTAATTTAAAAAACTAAATTCAACGAAATAAATTAAGTAATAAACAATGTTAACTACATAAATAAAAAAAATGTGCAAATTAAAAATGACAATTAACCCGATCACTCCAAAAGAGAGAAAGTAGAGTTTAGAAAGATCAGGGATCTAAATGGGGTACCTAGATTGCCAGAGAATCCTTAAGTTATGGAATGTGCCTCAGCGTGCCAATCCTCGGGGAGTGATCTAAGCAATGTAGGCTTCAATATAGGTATGGAAGATTAGGGACTCGGTATCTCGGCAGAATTTTGGCGTCGGGGCTCGGGATCGCTCGGTATATCGGCAAAGTCTCTCTCACTCAAAATTCGTATTGAAAACGTAAGCTGAGGTACGGTATTTATAGAATTCTTCAACCAATGAGGTGTTGCCATGTTTTGGGACACGTAAGACCATTTGGAGTTGGCGGTCGCCACAGTGGAGTTTATAGACTTTTTATCAATAACACGCCAAGATTCATAGCCATGATGTGGCAAGAGTTTAATAGATCTTTAAAATGTTTCCAGCATTGATAAAAAGTCTCATTTTCTTTTTGCAAAAAATTCATAATTTACCTCTTCAAAGAATTTTTTCAATGTATTGGAAAAAATTTCTTTAAAAAATATGTTTGCAACTTTTGCCAAGTGGTTATTTGTAATGCCATAGTATGTATTTATTTTGTGATTTTATGTTTTCGATTAAGTGAAAAGACATAATTAAATTTGGGCTTGGGTGCCATAAAAATTTTACTCGTTAACGGTTGGCTTAACGATATGTGAGAGTGAAGTGAAGATACATGGTGATGAATGATTTTGTTATGGCTAACTTAATGGAGAAATTCAAATATTTAGATGTGAACAAGGTTTGAAGTTTTAGTTGAGTTTTGAGAAAATTCGCAGAATTTTGGTTCAGGGATCACCGCTCGAGCGATGGGGGTCCGCTCGAGCGGGCTATCGGGAAACGTTTAGAATTATCTGGAATGTTGGAGAAAGTTTAGGATTTAGATATATATGTATGTTAACCACGTAAAGGAGAGACCACCCTCATTATTTCATCTCATATATCTCTCTCTTCTTCTTCTTCTTCTTCTTCTTCTTCTCTTGAGAGAGAGAGAGTGAGAGAAATCCAAAACCCTAACCCTCCATCATTCAAAGTGAAGCTTTGGGGCTAGATTGGGAGTAACCAAGAATGGAAATCAAGCTTTGAAGCAAGGAGGTGGGAGATGACGCATCAAGGAGACAAGCACACTCAAGATCCAAACCTTAGGAGGGAGAAATTGGAGGAAATTCAAGATTTTGAGCAAATCTGATGTAGGATCTAGATTTTCTTATATGTTTAGTGTGATTTGGGTTGATATTTTGCTTACACGAGTTAAAAATATAGTTAATCTCATGTGGAAGTTGAGAGCATGATAGATGTGTGTGATTTCAGTTGGGCTTTATGAAAATGGATTTCCTGGAGATGCGATTTAATCACGATTTTGCAAAATTGTTGTTAAAAGAGGGTTGTGTGACTTGGAACTTAATGTTTTATGCTGGAATTTGGGATTTGAAGCATAATTTGTGAGTGTTTGAGAGATTTGAGGATAGAAACACAAAAAATGGGAAAATCTAGATTTTTCTCGGGCACCAGCGCGCTCGAGCGGAGCCCTGTCCGCTCAAGCGCTAAACTGGCAGAGAGTTAGGCGCTCGAGCGCTCAACGTCTACTCGAGCGGACTGACTGCGCAGAACCAACTTATTTTTATCATATCTACATCATTAGGACTCCAAATAGGGTAATATTTGTACTCAAATCGAAGCCTCGAAAGTCCTCCTTCCAACAATACTACTCTCACAAGAAACTTTATTTTGTACAAGAAGTTATGATTAAAATAGTGAGGATATATCAAATTTTCTTAATTATTTTTCACCCGATTTTGGCTAAATGCTTTGAAAAAGTATATTTTCATCAATGTTGAACCTTTTCATCGAATTTCTTATCCCTTGAGCTATGAATATACCTACTCTACTACACTTGGGTTGGGATATAAGTATCGTGCTGTTTGGTTGTGTTTGTGATAAGGATAAGTTTTCGACATATTACTAAGGTTTTTAGAACGAGTATGATTATGGATAATTATGGGATATGCCGTGATATGGTTATCATTAAGATTTTGAAGTTTTAGAAAAGAAACATGGATTTTAACTTGTATATGCATATGATGGGTGCATTCCATTTGTTTCAAACGACATGGTCATGTGAGAGTTAATTATGCGTCGGCATTTCATGAAGTTGATAAATAGAATGTGATTTATGAGAAATTATGTGTTAAAATTTATGATGGCATTTGAATTGAAAGAAATGATGAAATGTTAAAATAAGACTTGATTAGAAATGAAATGGGAAGTTAAAATGTTAAAAGTGAAAAGAGGTACTATAAGAAAATATTTGGGGAGAGGAACCAGTTGTGGGTTGGACTCTCGAATTTTTGTGAAAATGAACAAATAATGAACCGTATGAATTAATGTGGATTAAGTTGGCCTAGCGGGTCAGCGGTGAAAGACCAAAAACTTGCGCAAGATGGGGACCACATGCCCACGGGTTAGCCCCCAAAATGTGGTGTTGTATCATTGTGAGTTATAGAGCTATCTATTACCCAATGGCTTCGCGTAGCCTATTGGGTTAATAGGGAGGTGTTTTTATAAGCTGCACCCGATATCGGTTCATTAACTGTGATAAATTAATTATAATACAATTTTGTGATAAATCGGATAATGAAAGTGTGACACGATTTTTGTGAAAAATCAGATAATAGAATGACGATATGGATAATATGGAAGGACAAATAGGAATAAATCAGCGTGTGTGGGTGTGTACATGTGATGAAATAATGAATTCGTGAAAATTTGCATTTTACTTCGGCTGCACCCATTACACCTCACAAATCATGCATTACATCTGAGTTAATCTATATCATACAAGCTTCGGCTCACGTATGTTTACCAAAAAAATTTAGGTCTGGAAGACCGGGGACGATACCAGGGTAAGGAATGCATTTTGAGAAAAGACTTGAAGAAAGTTTTAGTGTCCCTTTCGTGTTCTATATCATGTTTGTACATAAGAAGAAATGGACTACTGTAATAATATTGTTGTTGTAATGGACTCTTGGAAACTCAAACTATGTGGTTGTAATTTTATACGCATGAGGATATTGTTACTTGTTGAAAACCTTTATTTCTTTCAAATATATTTGAGCTCAACTCGTTAGTGAAACAAGTGCCTAGATGGAAAATTTCTTATACGACTCTGTTTGGGATTAGTTCACGAGTCCCCGGGGGTTCAAAACGTGACAAAATAGTATCAGAGCTCTAGGTTCGAATACCTAGGAGCCGTGGGGAGAAACCATGACCATAGTATGTGACCTTCTTGATGAGATTAGGCACCACTACACGGCATGAGTTGTATGCTTGCATGGGTTTGCGAATGAATTGTGTTGCACATGTTATGTGTTTAGGTGAGCATAGATGGTTATGTCTTGTAGTGATGTGGCATGCCATATGGCGTTCGATCAATAACTTTGGGGTTCGAAATAGAAAATTGTTTGGCCGACGTTCTTTCTATGAGAAATCTGAATTAGTTTCCCGGATTGTCGTGTTGCTCTGGGGCTTTCCCTCGGTATGTGAATATGTTGATGTGATGTGACTAAGTGTTGAGTACAATGTAGCTTGGCTTTAGGAGGTTAGGTTGAGTTTGACCTAGTTGAGTGTTGTGATATCTTTCTTGTAGGGGTTATGCCCGTGAGACTGGAATGAGTTGTGGTCCGGATGGTGGTATGAATGGTGGAATTACAACCCAGTGGTTAGTGATTATGGTGGGTGTAAGCTCGAGAGGTGAGCAATAACTGTTCGGAGTATGGTGCATCCATGTGAGTCGAGGGTGACCGTAATTAGTTATTTGTTATGTGTTGAGCTACCAGTAGTTTGACGAACAAGTATAGTAGATTGTTTGAAACCCCTTGGAGGTTGTTGGTTATGAACGAAAATGAGGTGTGGTTTTAAGCGGGTTGAGGAATATGTACGTCATGAGCCGTACTATGTCTTGAGCCGTACTGTGTCATGAGCCGTGTATCCCGAGATTGGGTATGGGTGGGAGCATAGTGGACGGGAACGTAGTGGACGAGAGCGTAATAATCTATGGCCTAAAGTGTGTTAGAAAGTTTATGCTTAGACACGTGGTTGGGAATGTCCCTTACCCTGAGGGGTGTTGCTAATAACCACCGTGGTATTTTGTGATTTTGAAGGTCATATTGATGACCTTTGTATTTTCTTTATGGCGTGATGCTGATTTGTGTTTCTTGATAAAAGTTAAAAGCGTATATGAAAAGAGTATATGGAAGAAGATGTTATTGATAGGTTAGTTGTTGAGTGATGTGTGTGTATGTAAGAGGAGATGTATATCGATGGTAGTTGTGATACGGTGAACGAAGATTCGAGGTCGTGTGGGAAGTTTCATGGAAAAGAGTTTTGTGACTTGGACCGTTTTAAAACGACGTATTGATAGCAAGAGATCCCTTAAGAGGACGATGGCAGTGGTCTATATCCGGCTTAAAGTCTGGGTGCGGTGGTGTCGTGGGTTTAAAGTTGTTAAGCGAGGACCGTTTATTTATGTGATGTGTAGTTGCTTTCATGATTGGGTAGCTGTGTGTCGGTGTTCCGCGTATGGTGATAAAAGAGATAAGTGCTTATAGTTAAACATTTTACAATTTTCGATGGATGTATTGGAGTTGCGAGCTTAAGACTGTAGCATGGTTTTTCCTATTCGTTTGCTTGCTAGTATGACGTGACTCGTAAGTAGATGTGCTTAAGTAATGCGAATATATATGGTGTTATCTTACCCTTAGGGGCAAGGGATAGGATGGTGCCGTTTGGTTTATAGTTGGTAGGCAAGGTTTGTTTTGTCCGTGTTGCATATGGTTACTATCATGTTTGGATAGTGACGTGCCAGTGGTACTTATGTGGTGACATAAGTGACGGGTGTTTTCGGCTGAATGTTTATGTTTTTGGTGAGTGCACTAGAGTCGTGAGTTTGAGATTCTGGCATGGTTCTACGTACCCGTTTGGTTGTTACCTCCCTGTTGAGAATTGAGTGATATGACGCGACCCTATGAAGAGATGTCATGCAGTGATGCGAGTATATGTGATGTTGTCTTTGGTGATTAATCGATGAGGGTCCGATGGGCGCGTGCGATGTATCGTTGGAATGTGAAGGAGTGAATGATAGTTAGTGTGTTTGAGTAGAGATCTAAGTGTCAAGACCTAATGCGACGAATGATAAACACATTGTGAGTGGTGGTTGATAACGTTTGTACAATGATGGCAGATATCTTTACAAAGGCTTGTGGTTAATCTTCTCTTGAGACGAGTGTATAATGATTGCCCTAAGAGGTAGTGATACTGAGTAAGAACCTAGCATTAGTTCGTGGTTTTCCTAAGAAGAAAGATGTTTCATAACTAGTTAACCGATGTGATTGCTCGTTGTTGGTATAAGTAAAACATTGGGGTCGTAAGAATGTGGATTCGTTCGCTTATGGTTTCTTGAAGGTTCCGTTTGCTTTACCCTGTGAGCCAGAGCATTTGGGCGGCATTTTTGGAGATGTAGTTTGATTTGTACGACGTATTAGTAGTTTTAGTTCTTATTGAGTGAGATCCCAAAGGAAGTTTAGTGATTGAGTTATATACGTGATGAGATTGCCAAATATTAGTTTTGTGAGATTCCTATGAGAATGCACGACCATGGTTTAGTTGTTACCCTCATAATTAGGAGACTGTGTTCAAAAATATGTTTGAGGTATGAGGTTTAAAAAGAACGTAGAAGGGTTCGATGGCATGTTTTGAATATGATATGTCTATCGACCATAAGTTCACAAAAGGGTATATTGTTGTTTGCTCAGGAAAAACGAAGTGTGGAGTAATAAAGTTTAGTAGTGTACCGTGTGATTTAGATGGCCTGGGGTAATAGGCAAGGACTCATGCATTAAGATGCCTGTAATAGATGCATGCCTAGAAACGAGAGTGCGGGAAGCGTCTGCATGATCGTGGAGTTATTAATAACATTGGATGAAAGGTTTCAGGAATTGATTTTCTTTTGTTTGGCATTGTGCATTTTCCACGTAAGTTGCTTGGACAGTAGACTTATGGCAATGACATGACTGAGACTTGCCTAGTGGGAGTTAAAATTAGTGAAGTACAATCTTGTTAAGTGAGGTTTCGGCAAGATGGGAAGGTCGGTATACTGTTTCCGTGTGTGACTGGTAACGAGCTGGTAGTTCTACAAGATGTGTTGTACGAGGTAGGAAGAATGATGTTATTCTTGTATGTGCAAATGAAGTCTGAGAGTTGAGAGCTTAGTATAGTGGACGATCTGGATATTATTGGGAACCAAATGTGGATAGGCTCTTGGAATACGTTAAGGTTGGGTCAAGACTTTTAGTTGGCTATGTCTTTCTTAGGAAGGAGATATGATTGTCTTGCAAACAGTTGTGGTGTACGGACCATTCCACCATGGCTGGGTGTAACTGTTGGGTCTTTGATTGATTCTTGGTCAGGCTGTTTTGGGTGATTGGGGAGACTGAGTTTCTCTTAGATTTTTTTGGTAAAATTCATTCGCTCTACCGTGTGAATGTATATGGGTAATGTTGTGTTCCCTTTGAGGTCAAGTTGATAAGCCAAGAGTGTTTGTTCTTGTTGACGAGGGAGTTAGTATTGAGAACATAAAATCTTTTTGACAATGATCAGTTGAGAATCATTAACCGTTATATGAAACTTGTTATGGGTTATGTGGGAATGGTCATACCTCTGGCTCTTCGTGAAGTGGGAAATTTGTTGGAACCTAGTGGTTGGGATGTTTATGTGGTGTGTTTTTTACAAACACATGTGAATCTAGATTCGTATTTTGTTTGAGGCTTTGAACTACTTAGAATTTTTAAAGTATGAAGAGTGGTTGACCGTTTGAAGGGAAGGCGTGAATGTCTATGATAATGTCGACGAGTAGGGTAATGTATATACAGAAGATTGCCAGTTGTCTAGTTAGGGCAGAAGATTGCGGACTCAAGAGATCAATGGGAAAGTGTATAGCTGTGAGGTGTTTGATTCATGTAGTATGCTCACTCCTAGTGGCTCTGAAGTTCAAAAGGCAGTGTTAGTTTCGTTTTAATGGTTGAAGGACTAGAGTGATGTAGTCCAAGTAGTGATATGATTTTTAGCTGTGGTGGTTAGTTGGTTATAAAGGCATGAGCGATTTTGGGAATGATGCGTGTAACCCATGTGAATAATGTTTGAGTGTGGGAAACATGTGTTTGGGTTGGAGAAATAGTCTTCAATTTACGTTAAAATCCAGCAGTGGATTTGACAGTGGTTTGACGAAGTCAAGAGAATCTCAGCAGAATTAAGACTTGTGATGCATAGTGCTATAGTTGAGAATGTTTATTCTTCGGGGATAAGCATGAGGTGTGAGATGGCGGTCATGGATGGGTAGTCAGTATTCAATAAGGGAGTGGTTGATTCTAGCTTTGGTGTTAATTTCAGGTATGAATTGGTATTGTGTTAAACGATGAACCGTTTTAAGATTGGTCAAGCCCGATATGAGTATAATTCAATGCAAATGGATGATTCTAATATTTATGAAATATTGGTGTTCGGGAGGCAAGCTTGATGATAGTATGACACTTTAAAGGATAGAGGCGCGTTAGCACCCTTGAGTCACATCGTCTCAAAAGAACGATCAAGATCATGGATTAAGAAAGATGCCATGTAGACTGAACAATTAGCGATGTGTATGGACGAGTATTCAGATTAAAGAAAAGTTTAATGTGACATGAGACGAATTTCGGGGATGAAATTTCCAAAGGGGGGAAAGTTGTAACAGCCTAGTACGTATTTATCTTGTAATTTTATATTTTCGATTAAGTGAAAAGACAATTAAATTTAGGCTTGGGTGCCATAAAAAGTTTATTCGTTAACGGTTGACTTAACGATATGTGAGAGTGAAGTGGAGATACATGGTGATGAATAATTTTGATATGGCTAAGTTAATGGAGAAATTCAAATATTTAGATGTGAACAAGGTTTGAAGTTTGAGTTGAGTTCTGAGAAAATTCGTAGAATTTCAGTTCAAGGATCACTGCTCGAGCGGTGGGGGTCCGCTCAAGCAGGCTATCGAGAAATGTTTAGAATTATCTGGAATGTTGGAGAAAATTTGGGGTTTATATATATATGTATGTTAGCCACGTGAGGGTGAGACCACCCTCATTATTTCATCTCATATTTCTCTTCTTCTTCTTCTTCTTCTTCTTCTTCTTCTTCTTCTCTTGAGAGAGAGAGTGAGAGAAACCCAAAACCCTAACCCACCATCATTCAAAGTGAAGCTTTGGGGCTAGATTGGGAGTAACCAAGGATGAAATCAAGCTTTAAAGCAAGGAGGTGGGAGATGACGCATCAAGAAGGCAAGCACACTCAAGATCCAAACCCTAGGGGGGAGAAATTGGAGGAAATTCAAGCTTTTGAGCAAATCCGATGTAGGATCTAGATTTTCTTATATGTTTAGTGTGATTTGGGTTGATATTTTGCTTACACGAGTTAAAAATATAGTTAATCTCATGTGAAAGTTGAGAGCATGATAGATGTGTGTGATTTAAGTTGGGTTTTATGAAAATGGATTTCTTGGAGATGTGATTTAATCATGGTTTTGCAAAATTGTTGTTAAAAGAGGGTTGTGTGACTTGGAACTTAATGTTTTATGCTGGAATTTGGGATTTGAGGCATAATTTGTGAGTGTTTAAGAGATTTGAGGTTGCAAACACAAAATAGGGAAAATCTGGATTTTTCTCGGGCACCAGCGCGCTCGAGCGGAGCCCTATCCGCTCGGGCTCTCAATTGGCAAAGTTGGGCACTCGAGCTCCCAACGTCCGCTCGAGCGGACTAACTGCTCAGGGCTAAATTCTTTTTATCATATCTCCATCATCCGGACTCTGAATAGAGTCGTTATTATACTCAAATAGAAGCCCCGGAAGTCCTCTTTCCAACAAGACTACTCTCACAAGAAAATTCTTTTTGTAGAAAAAATTATGAATAAAATAGTTAGGGTATGTCAAATTTTTTTAACCATTTTTCACCCGATTTTGGCCAAATGCTTTGAAAAAGTAAATTTTCTTCAATGTTGAACTTTTTTATCGAATTTCCTATCCCTTGGGCTATGAATATACCTATTCTACTACACTTGGGTTGGGATGTAAGTATCGTGCTATTTGGTTATGTTTGCGATAAAGATAAGTTTTCGACATATTACTAAGGTTTTAAGAACGAGTATGTTTATGGATAATTATGGGCTATGTCGTGATATAGTTATCATTAAGATTTTGAAGCTTTAGAAAGGAAACTTGAATTTTAACTTGTATATACATGTATATGCTTATGATGGGTGCATTCTATTTGTTTCAAATGACATGGCCATGTGTGAGCTAATTACGCGTTGGCATTTCATGAAGTTGATAAATGGAATGTGATTTATGAGAAATTATGTGTTGAAATTTATGATGGCATTTAAATGGAAAGAAATGATGAAATGTTAAAATAAGACTTGATTAGAAATGAAATGGGAAGTTGAAATGTAAAAAGTGAAAAGAGGTATTATGAGCAAATATTTGGGGAGAGGAACAAGTTGTGGGTTGGACTCTCGAATTTTTGTGAAAAATGAATAAATAATGAACCGTATAAATTAATGTGGATTAAGTTGGCCTGGCGGGTCCGCGGTGAAAGACCGAAAACTTGCACAAGATAGGGACCACATGCCCACGGGTTAGCCCCCGAAATGTGGTGTTGTATCGTGGTGAGATATAGAACTATCTATTACCCAATGGCTTCGCGTAGTGTCACGCCCCAAACTCCGGGCCACGTGAAACACCCATAAACAACCAAACATGATACCCAATCGAGAATACACTCTCAAAATAAACCATACATGCATTGTATATATAAATGCCAAACGGCATACATTACAAGGCTCCAACGCCGAGAAAATATGTTACAACATATATGTAACAAAACTAGCAAAATGGAATACTACACTCTTCCACCTCCTCCAGCACCTCCAGATCAACCAGCGTGACCAGTACCTGAAGAAAAACAAATCCCACATCGTGAGCCAAGGCTCAGCAGAAACCAGACAAGCATGTTATATAAACAAAACATGCTAGGAAACCGAAGTGCAGGTTTAGACTCTCTTTCAAGCCTTGAAAATAGTTTTCACATGCAACGGAAAAACGAGGATACAAACCATGTTTTTTACTCAGTCATAGGAGCCTTGAAAACAGTTGGAAAATAGTTTTTAGATTGCGATTCACACAACTCTTGAAAACAATTTGAAAACTAGTCTATCCGTCCTATAATACAGTACATGCAACCCATGACACATGCAATCGGCCCTCACACGTTGCAACCACAGTTCTAACACTGAGATAAAGACCCGTACATAAACATACATTTTTGGGATAAAACCGTACACTATGGCATAAAACCATAGACCAAACCACGGGGTAAGACCGCAAACCAAATCACGGGATAAAACCGCATACTTTACCGTAAGCCACGGGAAGGAACCGCCAACTACGGATTATACCACGGGATAAAACCGCATGCCACGGGATAACATCGCATACCGCGGGATAACACAACATATTACAGGATAAAACCGAAATTACAAGATAACACCAAACATTCCTATGCATAACCTAATCATGATTTAAATGCATATAACATGCCACATACACCACATGTATGTGTCCCACAGATTCATCACATCCATGCCTAATAAAACTTTGAGTTCTACAGCATGTAACCACGATACACATAAGATATTATGCCATGTAATCCATACATGAATAAACAGTTATAAATGCACATAACCATATAACCCGACAAGACATCACATGCCACACACCCATCATTCGATAACCGAATGACCCATCCACAAACCGGGACCCATTTACACACAGGGACAACCAACACCTAAATCGGAGATCAACACCTGAACCTCCCACAAGACGATTCTCACCAGAACCCCACCTTTAACCAAACCACAAACCCACACATCGCGCACATAACCAGCACTCACACAATCGTGCCACGAACCCTAAACCAACCATGCACGCCACACCCGAGGACGACATCATATAAACGCCTGGGCTACCACATGACCCCCAGAACCACAACGCCATTAATCAAACCCCAAAATGAATCCACGGGTATTTAAATCGATCAAATTCTATTAATCAATCAATTGAATACCATAGGACGCTAATCGAAAACCAAAATCCAAACACAAAACCACCAAAACATAATCCAACACTTCAGTCGACTGAACCAAGCCCCCAGTCGATCGAAGACCACATTGGAAAGCCAAAAATGCCCCAATGCACGGTTCAGTCTACTGACCCTATGAGTTCAGTCGACCAAACCCCAAAACCATGATCCAGTCGACTGAACCTATGAGTTCAGTCGACCGAACTCACCCGAAACTATTTTTTAGCTACGGGTTCAGCCCTCCAAACCTTGAATCGAAGCCTCCAAACTCCAAATTAATATCCGTGAACGTCCACATGCCTAGGCCAAACACCAAGACCTCAAAAAAAACTCCCACACCAGATTCCATCCACCGAAATCAACAAAAACTTGATTTTTAACCTAAAAACTCAACTTTATAGAAAATCAGATCTTCAACAATTCGATGAATAAAAAGACACCCGATTACCCATAGCACCCTTATATCACATACAAGTCTAGAATCCTACATCGATGAGTTCAAAACTCGACACCTCGAACCACGTACAAAATTAAGTTTCGTCAAAATTAAAATCTGACCGGATGATTGCGTAGCCCACCGTGCCAATACCAAGGATCTGCTGTTGGATCGCTGAAAATCAAGCCTCGAACCCCCGAGAACTTAGAGAGAAGGCAGAGAGAAAACAGGAAGCTTGTTGGAGAAATTTTAGAAAATATCTTTTTGAAAATATCTAACTATAGATATTTATAGGCCTCCAAAATATATTTTCTTGAAATTTTTTGAGAATCGCGCCATAACAGCCCACGGCCCCAGAACCTACCCAGCATGCATATCTAAGCCTGATCATGCATCAAAAGTAGTAAAGATATGCTCGAATGAAAACACGTAATGTGGGTCCAAAAATGCCAAAAAAAGAAAACGGGTCAGAGTCTCACACATAACCTATTGGGATAATAGGGAGGAGTTTCTATAAGGTGCACCCGATATCGGTTCATTAACTGTGATAAATTAATTGTGATACGATTTTGTGATAAACCAGATAATGAAAGTGTGACACGATTTTTATGAAAAATTGGATAATTGAATGACAATATGGATAATATATAAGGACAAATGGAAACAAATCGGCGTGTGTGGGTGTGTGCGTGTGATGAAATAATGAATTCGTGAAAATTTGTATTTTACTTCGGCTGCACCCATTACACTTCACAAATCATGCATTACATCTGAGTTAATCTATATCTTACGAGTTTCAGCTCACGTATGTTTACCAAAACATTTCAGGTCTGGAGGACCGAGGAAGATACCAGGGCAAGGAATGTATTTTGAGAAAAGACTTGAAGAAAGTTTTAGTGTTCCTTTCGTGTTCTATATCATGTTTGTACATAAGCAGAAATGGACTCTTGGAAACTCAAAGTATGTGATTGTAATTTTATACGCATGAGGATATGGTTACTTGTTGAAAACCTTTATTTCTTTCAAATACATTTGAGTTCCACTCGTTAGTGAAACAAGTGCCTAGTGGGTAATTTCTTATACGACCCTGTTTGGGATTAGTTCACGAGTCCCTGGGGGATCGAGGCGTGACATTATTGATCTAGGTGTCAAGGAGTTCAACTATATTTTTTCCACATCTTTAAGAGAAAAAGGGAACAATTTTAGCCTAATAGTCTCCTCATTACAATTTTGGTCTAAAAATGTTGCACACACCTCCTCAAATTCTTTAATGTGCAAGTAAAGATTTTTAGATTCGAGACCATGGAACTTAGGAATCAATGCAATCATATCCGGTGTAAAATTAAAATTACTTGCATTAAGAGGAAAAATAATGCATTATGGAGCACTGCTCCTTGCAGGTTGCAAATATTCATGCAAGGTTCGAATAAGTTAGGCCACTTGAATTGGATTTTCTCTATTATTATTATCACCAATACCATTCAAATTTTCATCCATTATGGCACTAGTGTGAGAGAGTCTAAAAAAATTCAATTTAGTATCAGGATCAATACTCCCCAATCGCCTAGTAAAATCACGTTGCCAAGACTGCATTTACTAAAAAAAATTAAAACCTAAAAATAATAACAACTAACAAAAAAAATAGAACAAATTTACCGAGGTTACGAGAGGTCGTAACTAGAAACTCCACAAAATAGCTCGGTGCTTTTGAATAATGCCGCAATCCTTGGCAACAGCGCCAAAAACTTGCTGCGACTTTTATGATGTAATTCCAAGTGCAGAATGTCGCAAAGTAATATATCTCGATGAATTTGAGGTCGAACCACAAGTACTGGTGTATTCCAAAGCACATACCGTTGAAAGAAATAAAATAAAATATTTAATTATAAAACTTGATTGGTTTTGAGAATTTTAATTGATTAAAAATAAATTAATGTGATAATAAAAAAGAATGGCATTAAAGCATCAAGAATTTACTGTCAATATTTTTAATATATTATTTTATTGATTCAATTTGTATAGCTCAATCGAAAACTACACAAAAGATGTTTTCAATCAGAACATAAAAATGGTTATTTTATAAAAATATTATTTTGAAGAAAAATTAATTTGATTGATCGAATTTAACAACAAAAATTCAAGTTATTTGATTCCTAGGGAATTCAAAGCTTTTATTGTGTCCGTAGTTAACAATAGAATAATGAATTTTACAAAATACAATTTTTTTAACAAAATAATCAAACCAATTAATCAAACTATCCTTGCGATGAAAACTATTCTTGAATCAATAAAATAAATATAATGAATCTATTAGGGCTCCTCCTCTAACCTTAGTAAGAAAATTAGAAATTCATGGAGAATAAAATGAATTAGGGTTTCTAGAAAAAAGATGAAGATGAATAAAGAAAATGATATATTACAATCCAAGAGCTCCTATCCTATATATAATAGAGAATAACCTTTGATATCTTGGATTGTAATCTATAGATATCACATTTTGTGCTAATAATCATATTTTGAGCTTTTCTCCTAGTTTCGAAGTCATATTCACATGTTAAAATTCAATACTTTCTAAATGCGCTCCAAGAACCCAAATGTTACCTCTAAATCTCTAATTTAATTCCTGCAATAGAAAAATGAATATTAGCACAAAATTAATTATACAAGCATGAATTATTAACAAAAGAGTGGAATAAAGCTAATGTTAATATGTAAAAATATGCACTATTAGGTCTTTATCATGTACATCGACGCTCGACTATATCAACGCCAAAAATTGAGCCCGAAGCAAACCAAAAGCTAGAGAGAAGGCTAAGGTTTTAGTTTTTCTTTCAAGAGAGAGAAAGAAGCTTGTTTGAGAAGTTTTAGTTCAAAAACCAAGACTATGAGTTGTCCTTTTATAACCCATGCGCAACAGACCACTCGAGCGGTCCTACCTAGAAAGTTTTCAATTTTCTGCCACAACACCCAACAAGACTGGGATTGAGAGCAACATGCATACCTAAGCTAACACATGCATAAAATACATAGAAAAAAGCCTTTCTATAATGACAAAAATAATAACCAACGCGTTGCATATATATATTACAAAATTAAAAGGAACTGGGTGTCACAGGAAATATTAGTGCTCGTGTTTTGAACCAACAAAGTCAACTCAGCTAATTGCTGAGAAGACGGAGGGGCAGGATGAGACGATGATGGAGCATACTGATGAGGATGAGGAGAATGAGTAGATGAGGAGGAAGCAAAGCATGAAGGAGGGGAGGATCTAGGAGAAGGTAGATCAAAAGGAATTAGGGAAATAGGGGATCTGGGAAGAGAAGGAGGAGTTTGGTTTATAGAGGGGGTGACATTTGAGGGAGAGGTGAAAGTTTTCCTTTTTGTCCAAACACCGTCAACTTGGATAATATGCATATGCTTCATAGTGATTTTGTCATACAGAGAGTGATTAGAGAAAGGAATTCCTTTCTTCGTGGTTAAGTCTAAACTAAAGTGCCTGAACACCTTAGTTAGGTACATCCCGTGCGGTAGAGAAGTGTTAGATTTTGAATGGGTTTGGAGCATGTTTGAGATAAAAAGTAAGACTAGGTCAAGGTTATGGCCTTCAAGGATACACCACATAATGAAGATGTGCATGAATGCCATTTCTCCAAATTTTCCTTAATTGAGGTAGAAAAATGTTGTTCACAAAATGGTGCAGAAGCCTCATCTCTGGGCTCGATGAGTTGGCTTCAAGAGGTTTGTTGGGTCCATAGTTTTAACGTCAAGGATTTTTTTAACAACATCATGAAAGAAAAAGAAATTGAGGGTTCCCTTTTTTTGGTGACAAGGGACACAAATGTCTCCATTAGGGATACCCGTAATAGAGTACATGGTCTTGTAGTCAAAAGAGATTTTAGTGTTATTGACCCAGGTTGTGATTTTGGTGTCTTTGAGGGGGTTAGAGTTCTTCATGTGTGCATAAAATAGCCTCACAAGAGAAGAATAATGGGGGTCTTGGATTTTCAGAAGATTCGTCCACTCTAAGGTGTTAAACCGTTGAGTAAAATGCATTCTAGCGGTGTTAAAAAAGGAAAAGTTATTCGACCTACCAAATAAAATTTTTAGGTTGGCGAAGTGAAAGTAGAATTGATTTTTTTATGGCCATAAATTGGAACTTCAACACCGCTTCGAATCCTATCTCTTGATTGAACATCGTGGTCATGTTCTCCTCTTGTTCGATCTTGAACTTGAGCCCTTGTTGGTGTCCTTTCGTTTACTTCCTTTTTCTATTATTCGTGGAGGCATTGAGTCAACACTAGGGTTTGGGAACAAGAGATGTGAAGAGAGAGACTAAAAGAGAGTGAGAGAGAGAGATGGGGGGATGAATGATTTCTTTGAAACAAACGGTTTTGAGAGCGCAAATTGAAAAGGAGGGAAAACCCACGTTTTAGAAATGAGATTTTGTGTTGACACTTTTCCTTCTGGGTGTTAAC
The DNA here is from genome assembly GCA_034768845.1 of Heliamphora exappendiculata. Lineage (NCBI taxonomy): Eukaryota > Viridiplantae > Streptophyta > Magnoliopsida > Ericales > Sarraceniaceae > Heliamphora > Heliamphora exappendiculata. The sequence goes on along the minus strand of JAOTRH010457477.1, from coordinate 4,741 downwards.
ACTTTTCAAGCATCATAAGGGGCACCCAAAATAGGGTTTTGGGTCGACACTGCCACAGCACGGGGTTGACACCTTTGGCCCTTAGTGTCGACACTTTTCATCCGTGTGTCGACACCTTTCGCAAGGCAAAAGAGGATAGCACATTGTGTCGACACTATATAGCGAAGGGTTGACACTTTTTGCATTTTGTGTCGATACTATATAGCAATAGATCGACACTTTTTACACTAGCATCAACACTTTTTAACATTGTGTCGACACCTTTTAGATAGCATAAATAGAGATTAAAATGCAGCAAAAAGGCATATTAAGATAACATTTAATCATCAATTTGAGACACATACCATACTAAGTTCTCTTATTATATAGAAACATATTTCTGCATTAATAGGTTTGGTAAAGATGTTAGCAAGTTGGTAATTTGTGTCTACAAATTCAAGTTTAATGTTTTCTTTTTGTACATTATCTCTAATGAAATGATGTCTGATTTCTATGTGTTTTGTTCTTGAGTGCTGTATAGGATTTTAAATATATTAATGCACTAGTATTGTCACATTTAATGTGAATGTGATCTAAGCATATGCTATAGTCTTTTACTTGCTGTTTCATCTAAAGAATTTATGCACAGCAGCTACCAGCAACTATGTACTCAGCCTTAGTTGTAAATAAAAATACCTTTTTATTGAAAAATGGAATCGCCACTTGATTTTTGAGAAAAATCAAGAAAAATAAAAATTGGTCACTGATCTTTAAAAATGTTAACCAAAGAAAACAAAGGTCCGGGGGCTAAGGTACAACTCAAAGAAGGTGTTAGGCACTCCATTCGCCAAACCATAAGGTTGGCCTCTACTACTCATCATTGGTTCTTTAATTTTGTTTCTCAAATGCATGCAAATACAGAAAATAAGAGCGAAGAGAGAACATCCAAAATCAAATAATAAAAATACCTAGTATAGGTGTATAGAAAGCCCAACCAAGAATAAAAAAAAAATCCTAGATCCTAAAGCATGCAAATTCTAGGTAAATGATACATAAAGCAAATCGCATGTGATCTATACCACAAATTGCATGCTTGTAATGAACAGAACACTATAAAACCATAATTAAGCTACTGAAACATAATTAAGATACTGGAGATAACAAAAGTGTGCAGCCGTAATATATAAAGGTTGCAGTCGCACAAAATATAAAGTGAAAGTGCATCGTCGTCACATTAAATGTTGCGACATGAGGATGTTAGCGCCATAATGTCACGACCATAACAATGGATGACCGTAGGTTCGTTTAGGCACTATTTTGCTAAATTTTAATGAACAGTGCACTAGGGTGTAAATGTGTGATGCATACGCAAAATAAAGCAAAGAAACAAAAGCATGCTATTATGACTACCACCAAAACGTTATGAAATATCAATAAACTTTGTTCTAAACAGAACCTTAGGATCATGCATATTTATAACTCAATTAATTAAGATCAAAACCTTAACATGTAAAATCTAATTATGGTAAAACTAAAAAAGTAGACATGCAGTTCAAGAATTGATATTCAAAATTCTAACCCAACCTCTTCAATGAAGTGAAGAATGTGAAGAGAGAAGTGTCGGGATCCGAAAAAATACATGGGGTGCAACAATCTAGATGAATCCTCGAGTCGTAGAATGTGGTGATCAACTTTCTAGTCTCTGAGCAACAATTCGATTATAGTAAATGGATCGAGGTAAGAGTCGAGAATGCAGCAAAGTTCTAGTATACTTTTTAGTATTGTACTCGGTAAAAAATGACAGTATATTGATGTTAAGGAAAAGGACGCTTGAAATCGTACCAGAGGTAATGTTTATATAGGGTATGTTAGCCAATGAGGTGCTGCCACTTTCGATGCTTAGGCTGGGCTCAAAAAACTTATGGTCGCCACCTTCAAAGGTTGCGACCTTGAAGATCAAGGTTGCAACCGTGACAAAAGTTAGGGTTTTCAAGAGATTCATATGGCGATCGCAACAATCAAACCAATGGTCGCAAGGTTCAAAAGGCACTACAAAAAAAGTGCACTTTTTACGACTAAAATTTTGGTTAACAAAAGTTACAATTTAGTCGCCATATTTATTAAGCAACTAATTTTTTTAGTTGCCATTTTAGTCGCTAATACCTGGTCGCGAAAAGGTTTAGCTGTTGGGAATATATACTAAAAAATCATACTTTTTATATATTTTATTCTAGATCCCTAGCATATTAATGAGAAATATTTTGAGATGATTTTGCATTTGTGGTTTCATATTTATATTTGTGATGAATAAATGCATAGTCCGTATATTCTGTCTAGTATTTGACTCGGTGTGTGCTGCACGGAAGATTAGGTCAAATATTCTGACAGATTATATAGGTAGGCTCACAATTGAAATGGACCCGGACAATTCATTGGTACGAGTGTAATACATCGTTATAGTAGCTGGTCTTGGCTAGGTCAAATGGATCGAATTCAGGTTTTGAGAATTCGATGTTCTAACTCGATGTGTTAGTACACTTGGATTTTTTTAGCAGGATCAACAGGATGATCGATTCTATACTGACTATATGAATTGATCCACATCCTGTATTATCATGTATTGCATGAACTCTTAATCCCGAAGTGATTGATTAATTGTGTTCAAATAATGTTCAGTACTTTGAGTTGTTAATGGTTGAGATTTCCTCTATGAGATCAACAATACCGATGAGTTGGGTACTGGCATTGTTTGTTCGATGATTGATAATCAGCTGACGGAAACCACGTCCGATTTAGGTTGAGGAGTTCTCTCTCGTGTGCTTTGCTTATAGGTCTGATTATGCTGAACCTGTACAGTGAGTCTTCGGATCCGGCATATCAAAAGGTTAAGCAGCGCGGTTGCAAGGAAAATAGGATAATTAAATTAGGTTGTCAGTAACCTAATTTATTTATCGGAAATTCATATCTTAAACGTGGAAAAAATTCAGTGCATTTGATAATTGAAAACTCAAGACATAATTTGAGTTAGGGCTGAGAGTTCAGTCAGGATCTTTGGTGGAATAAGTTCTAGTTGGTACGAGAAATGATCTAACTCGGGGATAGAGTTAGGGATATCCAATTTTCTCATTCGGTTAGCCCGAGTCCTATACTTTCTCGTGATCCCTTACGTAGCCCATTATACGCACGGATAATTTTTTTATCAGTTTTGGTTATTATTTGATTTAATTTGAATGCCGATTTTGTCGCCGGGAACATTTAAGAATTAAATTGAATTGATGGAGGACGGTTTTGAAATTTGGCACACCTAGGGATTACTCCCTAGGTGGCCGGCCCTAATGAGAGGATGATGGGTTTGATTTATATTAAGTGTATATTTCTTCATAACCTTTTAGGAAAGGGAGAATATATGTACTTAATATAATATATTCTTATATATATCAAGTGGAGGCTTATATATATTAAGAGAGCATAAAACCCTAATACTAATCCCTTCATAGCCGCCGCCCCTCTCCTCTTTTTGGCAATTAATTTCGGTTTTCTGGAGGTGTGTGTGTGAGAAAAAACCAAGAGGAAGAAAACTCATCGATCGGAATCAGTGCCCACACACCGTAATCGACGTAGTTCATCCGGGACATACGTGAGAAGGTTGCAAGGTCATCTTCAACGTATTCGGGACTTCTTGAAACTTTTTGACAAGTTTCATAAATGTATTATGCTATTAAGATTAATATTGTTCTTTATTTTCATGAAAAACGCACACATCATTTTTTACGGTCACGGTGTCGGTTGAAACTTTTTTATTTTCGCTCCAACAATGATATCAGAGCCGTGGTTGCATTTTTCTTGAAAAACCATTGTGCTAACGTTTGTTTTGCATCTTATGTCGTTATGATCCGGTTAAATGCATGTATGAATGTATGTATGGTTTATATCGTTTTTTTAATCGTTTATCTCGATAGTTTTGATTCGAGATTAGATCGGTTGTACACCTCCTACGTGGGGTATAGAGTTTTGACGATGTAATATATTATTTCATTTATTTTTTCTGAATCAATATTGTAATTGAATCACGCAAAACGAGGAACAAAAACGAAAGAAGAAGGACAAGGAGACGGCAGCATGGCCTGTTCGGCAGAACAGTGGCGCCATCTTCGAGGCTCGTTTTCGAGGCTTTCGATAATCTTTTTTGATGTAATTTTTTTGCTGAAATTAAGGTTGTCCGTTGGCTATCTAATGGTGGTTCGGTTGCGGTTCGACGACGGCAGCAAAGGGGTCAAAAGGTGCTTCAAAGCTGGTCGTGCACAGTGGCGCCACTGCAGAAATTTTGGCACTTTGAGGATTTTTTCAGGGTACTTCGGCTTTGAATTTTGACACAATTTTTTTTTGGAGATCAAGACCTCAATGTGCTCTACCTACCATAATTTTTTGGGGGTTCAACAGTAGCGGCAAGGCGGTCAAACAGCGGCTGAAAAAAGGCGGCGCAGTGCTGCCTACATAGCAGAATTTTTGGCAACATAAGGGACTGTTTGGGCTTCTTTTTTAGCTTTTTTTCGGCGTTCCGGTGGTGGTTCGGGGCTATGACAATGGTCTGGAGGCTGAGAAAATTTTTTGAATATTTGACGGCTCGTTTAGGGTTTGAAAACCCTATGCGTTTAATCTTTAATTTGTGACCGTCGGATTAAAAGATTAAATGAATGGACTGGATCATAACGACTTAATTTATTTTGTTACTCACCCCCCACACCACACACACATGCATATA
>JAOTRH010457466.1:0-29238 GCA_034768845.1 Heliamphora exappendiculata | reverse complement strand
CCTCATCTTTTAATAGTTGCATTGATTATATTCTTGCATACCTTTTCATATTGCAATATTAAAAGATTTCAAAAAAGACTTTAAATTTTCTTTAAAATAGAAAATACCCAATTCACCCCCCCCCCCTCTTGGGTTGCCTAGATCTAACAAATTGTTTGGTAACTTAACTTTTAAGGTGGTTTTTTTAAGTTGGTTATTTGGGTAAAAAATTAGTTTTTTTCCCTCTTTATTCAAAATAAACAATTTTAACCTTCTACACATTTGATATTAATAATTATATGTAGTTGGTATTGGTAATAATAAATTATGAATAAGGGTTATTATTATATTTTAAAAGTGGTAGGAGTTTAAATAAAATATTTTAAGAATTTATGTTTTGATTTTATTTTTTTAACTTTTTAGTTTTTTACTTTTTGTCAAACGAAAAATTTTAACTTTTTAACATTTTTATCTTAAAATTAAAATTGCCAATCAGAACCCAAATAGGAAATGTGCTGAAAAAAGAAGTACGTGTATTTAGCATCTCCCTTGAAAGTTTAAACCAGTTGTGTGAAACTGAATTTACAGAAATGTCCTTGTATTTTAAGCCTTTCTCCAAATGATGGAATTGGTTGGGCTTGAGTTGAATGGAAAATGAAGGTGTGTTTACAGAGTAGGAAATTCTGGTGTGTGCCTTGTGGAATTTTGCAAAACTTCTCAAAGACGTGTGACCTTATTATTTGTATGGAAGAATACAAATGCACATTCATGTAGATGTCAATTTCTTATGTTTGTTTGGTTTAAGGTCTTGACTTGTTAAACCTAAGCTACCAAACACTTGAGTGATTAGTTCAAAACATTCAACAATCAACATATATATATATATATATAAAATAAAACAATTCATATTTAAAAATTATAAAAGAGAGAATTATTTTTGAATGGCTTAGATCTTCTCAGTTTATAAGTGAATGACTGAAGAAAAACTATTAGATACTCTCGAAATACAATGTAGGCGATGCCATGTAGTACTCCCAGCAAATAAACGATCGTAACTTATACAATGTGGATCACTCTTTGTTTTCTAACCACCCAACAAATGTGAGTCATCACGTCTCTACCGTAAAATTTGTGATACCATATTGGATGGAAGCACCACGTGGACTTGCTACATGAAACTTTGAGAGCACCGAATAATTGCTCATGATTAAGATGATTTGACACAAATCTAAATTTCAATCCGCTTCTCAAGGTGTTAGTAATGCATCTCTTTTGTTTCTTTTTGCACCACTTTTATTTGTAAGGTACAAAAATATTTTCTAAAGGTACAACAATTAAACAAAATAAAAATAAAAATATAAGTAATGTTAACATTTCCCTTACGCTAAATATCTAATTCGATCTCTCTCTCTTTATCAGATGTTTTTACTTTTATTATTTTTTTTATTTTCATAAATTAACAAATTAATAATGTTATATTTTTAATTCAGTATATTATAATTAACTAATTAACTAATTATCAAACTATTAATATTATTTTTATTTTATTTTTAAATTACTAAAATAAAAGAGCGAACATTTGATTTTAAAAGAATTTTTTTAAGTTGATCCATAATTTTAAAATATTTAAAATTAATATTATTAATTATAAAATATTTCGAAACTTATGAAAGGTGATTGTTTCATCCACTCCTCTTGACTTGGTGTATGCAAATTAACACATTTAATTATTATGAGTTGATCTCAAAATTTCATCTTTGAAAAGGGAAGTGATAGACCAATTGGACTAAATCCAAAGTCTAATGGGATGATATCATGTCATTTGAAAACTTTAATTTTAAATGCATTATTAAAAAAAAATTGTGTCACGCTATAGAATTGAGGGAGGAAAAAACTTCATTTTTTATTTTTTATTTTTTCAATGATGTAAGCACATAAATCCCTTGCCATTGGTTGAACACATTATCAATATATGATATTTTAGAGCTACTACATACATATATATATATATATATATATATATATATATTAAGAATACCAAAAGGTAAGTTTTAAAGATGATGAGCTTAACTTTAAATTTTAATAAAGAACTAAAATTAATTAATAATGCCAACAAGCTAAATTAATTTAATTTAGTTGCATAAATATCAACTTCGTGGTCGTTATGGTGTTTTGATCTCACAACTAACCGTTACTTTTGAACATCACAGCTGTAAAAATTCTTCAATCCCACACAAAATTGTTATTTTCTACCCGCATAGCCGTAACAGTGCTTCAATCCAATAATCGATTGTGACCTCCTAATGTTATGGTTGTTATGTTTGTCAATTATATCTCGCGTTCGTAATGTTTAAAGTTTATAGCTGCGTCCTTCTCTTAGATCATTCCATGCGTCCTTCTCTTAGATCATTCCATTTCAGACGCATGGTAGCGTATGAAACGATGTCGTTAGCATTCGAAGTTCTATAAATATAGTCCCATCAGCCATTTTCAAAAAGGGAGAGTGAAACCCTTGCTTTAAAGCATTGATACTTTGTTGAATTCAATTTAATTTTGACAAAGATTTTTCCCTTTTTCGAGATTATTCTTTTCTTTCAAGTCAAGTTTAAAGTTTTTATTAATATATGGAGGAGACACTCGTAGGTTATTATCTGTTTTAGGTGACTATAGATCATTATTCTCGCTCTTTTTTCTCTTCTGGATCGTTTTAACTAAGGTTTCTATATCAATATTATTTTTGCTATTTTATTTATTAAGTATATAGTATAAATGTTATTGAAAAATGCTTAAATTTATGTCTTTGAGAAAAGCAATAGGCTAGAAGAGCTATAATAGATCTAATGTTATGTGTTTTCTGCATATTTGAACATGTTCACAAATTGTACACTGTAAAATTTTATTAGGTTTTGATAATATAACGGTTGCAACTACTTGGTTGGCATGGCCATATCAACTATGGCCATAGCAACCATAGGTAATTGTGAATTTTTGTTTGCCAATACCTGCAGTATGATAGATAATGTGTAAAGTGTCATGCTAGATCCGAAAATTAAAAATCCTACCTATCATACTTTCAATCAAAAATATCTAAAAGCTCATGTTAGATTATTTTTGTATCTGTCATACTTCACATATTGACCAACAGAATTAAAACAATTCTTTACACAATATATAGGCCTAGTGCACTAATTGAAACAACACTCTACACATTTTAATTTTTTAATTTGCTTTTGTATGGGCTCTATTTAACTTTTTTTTTTTTTATAATTTTTATTTTTAAAAAATTTAAAATGCGAACTGAATGTGATTAAATAGAGGTCAATTTAACGGTTGGGTGAAATAGGTGCCTAACACATTACTCATTTCACATCTTAGCCCACATATTCTGTTTGGATATTTTGTTATTTTGTTTTTTTTTAAAAATTATTTTTTCAAAAATAAATATTCAAACACGACTTGTCTTTTTTCTCCGAATGAAAAGCCCAATGACCTTCTAAGAGTTTTTAAGGGCAATGAAAAGCCCACGACTTGTCAATTTAACGGTTGAGTTCAAAACAGATGGTTTGGTAATTTAGTTTTTAAGTTAGATTTTTTTAAGTTGATTATTTGAGTAAAAATTTAATTTTTTTATTTTTTAAAGTGAATAATTTTACCCATATATAGATTTGATATTAACAATTATGCGTAATTAGTAGTTGCAGTAAATAAATTATGAATAAGGTGTATTATTGTATTTTAAACGCAGTGAAAGTTTAAATAGAATATTCTAAGAGTTTGTGTTTTGATTTGACTTTTTAATTTTTTAATTTTTTAATTTTTTTTCCAAACGAATAAACTTATTTTTTTAATATTTTTAACTAAAAAGTCAAAATTACCAATCAAGCCTTTGGTTGCATGAACCCACACAAGTTTTGGTGGGGAAAGGAAGGAGAATGAAATATTTATAACCTTTATAGTTGGAGCAGCTCACCAATTACACCATTCGGCTGCAACGAGGCACAATAGAAAAGCAGCATTACTATAGTTTTAAACAAGTTTTTCAGAATTCTTCCTTGGATCTAAAATTGAATGGATCAAATTCATTGAATTTGAAATTTTCAAATAATTTTTTGTTTTTTGTTTTTTTTTTCATGGACTATAGATTTTCTATAAGGAAAATTTTGTTAGCCAAATTACAAAAATGCCACTTGTGATTAGAGATGTTCATGATATTCAAAAAAAAATTCATGAAGGAACTTAACTCAACTTCTATGGGTTGGTTAGTTAGTTTCATTTTCACCGCCTACCAAGTAATGGATTTGTTTCGAGTCTTAAAAAGTTTAAATCAATATAGTTGATTTGGTTCTAAAATTAATAATAAAAGCTAGCGATTATTACACAAACATGAACCTACTTAAAAATCATACATAACGCGTATATATTGATAAAACATATCACATCAACATATTAACATATTAACATATTGTTTTGCATCTATAGAATAATTTCTCCTATGCTGAAATTTGTCATAATCGGGTCAACCCACTATGGGGTGTCTGCAAAGATTTTGTTGCCAATTTTTGTTTCTTATTACTAATTTTAATAATAAGTTATAATTTTTTTTAAATACTTACAAGTTTTAGTATAAGTTATAATTATTTTTTTTATTTTATCTATAAATTAATATTTATATTTATTAAATATTTATAACTTTTGTTACAAATTATAATTTAGAAAATACTAGTTTCAACAATGACAAACACGCTAATGAGTGACTATGATATGGGTCTTGTTTGGCAACCTGATTTTAAGTCAAATTTTTTACTTGAAGTCACTTCAATTCTAAAACGCCAAAAATTCGTTTGAGAGAGAAATTAGCTGATTTTAAGCTAAATATTTAAAATGGCTTCATACCAAAAGGCATAAAACTTTGGTTAAAGTTATCATAATTTTTAAAAATTATTTTTAAATAATCTTATATTCAATATGAATCTTGGTTGATAGATTTTGATGAGTGAATTTTAAAAATATAATTTTTATTAAAAATAAATAAGCATAATAAAAATTATAATATTTTAAAATATATATAAAAATTTATCTAAACGGTAAAAAGTCTAAAAAAAAACTTAAATTGAAAAATGAAAATCTTTGTCTTTTTAAACCAAAAGACAAAAAAAATTTAATTTTAAGCTGACCTAAAACTGGTTCCAAACGAGGCATAATAGCATGACAATTTAGCGGCTGAATCGTTCATGAGAGAGGAAGTACGATGGCGGCTGAAAGGGTCGTTGTGGTCCCGCTTATGGGTACAAATGTAAAATTATTCTTATGGGATTCTGTTAAGTAATTAGATTATTGAATAAAAAAAAGTAATTTGATTAAGTCCTTGTTTGGCAATCAATTTAAAACTTATTTAAAATTAAAATTTTGATTTGTTCTTAAAAATTTAAAAAGTTAAAAATCTCATATTTTTACCTCAAAAGCTTTTAACTTTTTTTTGCGTTTTACTTAATTTTTTTTATATTTTCTAAAAATATCATAACTTTTATTATACATATCTATTTTTTTTTAAAATTATATTTTTAAAATTTACTTGTCAAAATATATCAAACAAAATTTATATTAAATATAAAATTATCTAAAAATAAATTTTAAAAAACATAATAATTTTAAATTAAACATTTTACCTTTTGATTTAAATCCACTTTAAACCTTTAACAAGTCACATATATTTCAACTAAATAATTTTTTTTGCTTAAAGTAGTTTAAAGTCAAAAAATCAGCTGCCAAATTAACTCTATTAGTATTTTTTTTTACTTTCTTTTTGCTAGAAATTTATTTAAATTGAAAATACAAGTGTTTGGTAAATTAATTTTTAAACAAAATTTTTTTTTAAAGTTGGCTAAGTAAACAAAAAGTTAACTTTTTTGATTTTTTATTAAACTGGACAATATTAGTATTCTATATGACTTATTATTATAACAATTATATATAATTAACATTGATACTGAATAAGTTATTAAATAAAGGTATTATTATTTCTTTTAATAAAATGAGCATTTAAATATAATATTTTTAAAAATTATATTTTTATTTAACATTTTAATTTTTTTTAAAAAAAGTTTTAAAAAAATTGGCTAAAAAGACAACGAAAACTAACGTGTCAACTACAACTTTAGTTTAGAGTAAAAAGAGAGTATTTGATTCATTTTTATTTTCTTAAGTTTTTTATATTTTAATAAAAAATATTAAATATAAATTTTAACATAACAAAATAACGTAAAATAATTCATATAACTTATCGCAATCAATTTTTTTTCATTCTTTTCATTAAATTGGCTGCATGAAAAGAATGAAAAAAAAAAGAGTAAAGTAGTATGTCTCATGTAAGAAAGGTGGTGATAGAAAGGGGGGGGTACATTTTAAACTGTTTTATAAGGGAGTATAAATGATGAAAATGTCAAATTATTTTAAATTTTTTTTATAAATAAAAAAGTTACAAAAAGCTACCAAGTTAAAAGTTTTCTTATTATTATCAAAATGTAGGTGCAATGTTTCTTATTCATTAAATATTTTTTTTGTTACTAGAGAGGTGGTGATAGAAAGGGTGTCATATAATATGAGAGTTAGAATGATTATTTTTTTGGGTAAGTAATTAAAAACATTTTTTCTTAATTAAACATAGTTGCCTTAAATTATTTTTTTTTCATTTTTAAATCCAATTAACATTTTAGCTAATAGTTTTTCTTTTCATTTAATTTACAGCCTGCTAATGTAAAGTTTTCTTGTGCTCCATGAAACCAAATAAGTATATAGCTCAATGATTGTGTCACAAATATATTAATATACTTATTTTTATATTTCACACCACATCGTTGAGAGTTAAAAAATATATATGGTATATAATGAAATAAGTGAGCTATTACAAATAATTTGACCTTAAATTTTGGACTGTATTTTTAAGTTTTTTATTTAAGTTATTGGGTCAGTGATTCACTTGGGTCGTTGCGAATATCAAAGTAAATTTTGGTCCCATGTGGGCTCTATAATTGGGTGGATAGAGAAATAGAGGCTTCACAAAAAGATAGAGGTTCTGAGATTGTATACTTTGTGCACATTAATAGGTTGCTATATGTTCATTAATGGGCTACTATCTGTTAGGAGAAATATAATACAACACAAGATATGCTCGGTAATCTAGAAAATACATATTTATTAACTTTTAAAAATTACATTAAACAGAATTATAGAAAACGAAATTACAGAAATAATATGAACAGAATATACAAATCGAGTCATATAAACGCAGTTTTCCTTAAGAATAATTCACCACCTATAAAGGGTGTTGTAGGTTTCTCCATCGGCGTCACTCTCCAAAGATAAAACGGTTCACCCGAACATTGGAACACCACCAAAGAGCCGCTACTCGAACGCCACTCGTTTGTCTCTCTCTCTTTCACAACAAAAAATTGTAATCTGGTCTCTCTCTCTCTTTCTCCTCTCCCTGTATTCTGATTTTTTACACTTATTTTCTATTCTGTTTTCTGCAGAATATTAGATAAGTCTTTATATAGAATTTTTTCATGGAGGGTTACACCAGAATTCAAAAAGAAATTTATGAGGAAAATAAAAATCAATATGGGGAATCAATTGCCAATGAATGGTATTGATTCTAGAATTCAATTGCCAATCAATTTTAAAATAATGATCAAAAATTAATTTTAAAAAATATCAATTGAATTCACACAATTTTCAACACATCCACATTCCAACTAAGCGAAGAACTTGGGTCACGCGACGAATGCGTCGCGTATTTCAGTGGGAGATATCGTAATACTCCATCATACATCGGTGGCTAATAAAAAATATGTCTAGTATATAATAAAATTACTGAACTATTATTAATAATTTGGGGTTAAGTTTTTTAACCGCGTTGTTAGATTTTTTATTCAAATTATTGGACAAATAGTTCACTTTAATCGTTACACTTATAAAATAAAAGTTATGACATTTAAAAGTTTAAAACAAACACTAAATCTGAACATGGTTTCTTCTTTTACATGAAAAAGTTGTGCCTTTTGACTTCTTCTATGGAAGAAATTGCACTTATATATAGTGCATTAAATTTTTATTATAGTGACCTGCCACCAAACTTCTCATTTTTTATTTTTTGAGTTTCTAAAGTGTTGTACAATGTTGTCACTTCCTTTTCAACCAAGCCTTGTCCAAAATGCGTTTTTGATATCTATTTTCATAATTTTGGGAAAAAATAAAAATATTACCAAATTTTCAAGACAAATGTGATTCTTTTTTAATATTTACACAATGAGAATTATAAGATAAATAATTTCAATCATCAAAATATTAAAATGGGACACACTCAAAAAATAAAAAGTTACTTTGGCAAGATTTGCATGCGGGTTAAAGGCTAAAATTATATTTCGCTTACAGTCAATTTAAGTTAAAAGACAATAAAACAATAAATTAAAAGGCTCTATGTCAAAAATATATATACATTATACAATTTTTTATCTACACATAATTTTGTATTCAATATATAATCGATCTTGTGAGATAGATCTCAATAAGCAAGTTATAAAATATATTTTTTTTTTATAAAAAAACAAATATGTGCAATAAAAATTATGATATTTTTAATAATATATAAAATATTTTTAAATAATTAACAAAAAAATCTGAAAATCAATAAGTAACAAGACAAAAGGCTTAAATTATATGCCAAAAGTGAACATTACTTTTTTGCATATGGTAAGCCAAATGGCTTTTCGCCGACTTTGAGTCGAAACCAAATGAAGCTTTAATAGTAACCAAACTAAAGAATTTTCACTTATATATATAGCACACATTAGCCCTATTTGGGCAACATTTAGGAGTTTTTTGTTTATTTTTTATTTTTTAATTTTTGTTAACTAAAACATTTTTTTTTTGTAGATTATCTCGATCAAACAAACTAGAACACTAAAAAAGTAAGACTAATTGTTTTTCTAAAATTACTAAAAAAAGAAATAAGTAATATAAAATCTACCTTATTAACTTATTTTAGCTTATTTTTATCTTTTTAAGCTTTTTTCATCATTTAGCTAAAATGTTTTACTTTTTTTTTTAGATATCTTGAAGTGTTCAACCCAGTATATGCGCACATCGATTAATTCCTTAGAAATTAATTTCACTGTCTACTAGTGATAGATTTAATTAAAGTCGAGATCAAATCCCATATAAATAAGTCTTAAAAAATTAATAATACTTGAAAAATTTTAAACCTAAAACCTTAAAAGAATAAACTCAAATTTTAACTACTAGGTCAATCTCTTTATCGGATCGTGTCCTTAAGATAAATTAGAAAAATAAAAATATTTAATTATTTTTTCTTAAATCACTAAAGACAAAATAAATAATATAAAATGCCTTATTAATTTATTTTTAACTTGTTTTTGCTATAATATTTAATGGAAGCATCATGTGAATTTACCACGCGATACTCTGATTTATATAAATTCGTCAATTCTCAAACTTAGTGGCCATGTTTGGATAGTTGACTTATTGGCTTATTTATTTATTAGCAAATAACATAAATCCCATTTAAGTAAGATCGTTCGGGTGACTTATGGCTTATTTGTTTATTTGGCTTATAAGCCACTTTGTTTGGCTTATAAGTCAACTTATTTGACTTATTTTTTTATTTACTTATTTTCTTGTTTTTAGTTTATTTGGTTACCCAAACGACATAGCATATTTTTTGACTTATAAGTCAAATAAGTCATAAGCCAAATTATCCAAACGGGCCAATTATAAAATCTAATATTAGCGTTCCTTTGGCAATCTATCTTTATGCTAGTTAAATTTTAAGCCAAAAAATTAAAAAAAAATTTTAGTTGGAAAGATAGTGATTTAAAAGCTACCAAAAAGTCAAAAAAGCTTAATGTGACATTTTATAGTTGCCATTCAGCCTAAATGAGTTGGGACGTGATTGTTTGGTTGAAATTTGTGTAATTTTATATATAAAAGTTTAAAATTAAAAATTATTATGAAAAAATTTAAAAAGTCAAAAAGCAAATAGACTAAAAATTGATAATAGAAAAACGTAATTTTTTGACTTTTTGGGCTCGTTTGATAATTCAGACTGGATTGAATTGGATTAGTAGCGATGCATGATTAGTAATGAAATAGAATTAGTAGTGAGGTGGAATTAATTTTTTTGTGTTTGAATTGAATAAGACTAAATAACGGACTAGATAATTATATACCTTTATATTAAGTTAATTTATTTTAAAATTAACTTAAATAAATTAATAAGTTAAATTTTATGTGACTGTTAAATTTTATGTTATTTATTTTAATATTTTAATATTTCTTATTATTTTTAAAATTTTTTAAATTCACTTCTTAATCCAATCATTCATAATTCCACGTTTCCCCCATCACTAATTATCCATCAGATGGCGAATTAGCAATCCGTCCGAATAACTAGTCCAGAAACTTAACAAATATCGAATTGAACTACACTCCGAACTAATAATCTGCCGAAACAAACGAGATTTTTGAGTTTTAAACCAAAAGCTAAAAGCCAAAAATCAAAAAATTAATTTTAAACCGGTAGCCACACGAATGCTTAGTCTATATATATATATATATATATATATATGTGTGTGTGTGTGTGAAAAACGTGACTTTTTAACTTTTTGAGTTTTAAGTTAAAAGTCAAAAATTAAAAAATTAATTTTAAATCAGTAGCCAAACAAAGACCTAGTATATATATATATGCGCGCGTACCAAAATTTTCAAACTTTTCTTTTATATTAAAATACTTGCTTTTTTTATTTTAAGCTAGTAGATTTATAAAATTATTATTACTTTTTTGTTTTTTTTAGAAAGTGTATAGTCACATTAAAGACATTTTTATCACATTATAAAAAGAAAAAAAAAAACTTATACAAAAATAAGGATGGGACTTTTTTATTTTTTATGTTGTATTATGTGCACAATTATTTTTTGATAATTAGGTATTTAGGCTAATTTGTGCACACTTCGACTAGTTTTAAAGTTTTAAAATTAACAGTTAAGTCTTCTAATGGTCTTGAGAAGATTTGAACCAATAACTATTGAAGAGTAAACTCAAATCTTGACCTATCCCATAGTTATTATGTGCACAATTTGAATAAAGAGTTACATCACATGTAACATTATATTTTTTTTTTACTACTGCACTAAAATCATTTTAAATTAAAAGACAACGAGACAATAAGTTAAAAGGCTCTAGGTTTAAAAAAAAATACTACACAATTTTTTTATCATCACATAATTTTATATTTAAAATTGATCTTGTATGATAGATCTCAATGAGCAAGCTATAAAATATATTTTTTTTATAAGAAATAAATATGTATAATAAAAGTTATAATATTTTAAAAAATATATAAAAATATTTGTGAATAATAAATAAAAAGACTAAAAATCAATAAGTAAAAGGACAAAAAAAACTTAGATTGGATGCCAAAAGTGAACATGACTTTTTTGAATGGTAAGCCAAATGGCTTTAAGCCAACTTTGACCAAATGAAACTTTAATAGTAACCGAACCAAAAAACTTCACTCATATATATATAAATAGCACACACATTAGCCCTACTTGGGCTATATTTAGGAATTGTTGTTTATTTTTTGTTTTTAAAATTTTTGTTGACTAAATTTTTTTATTTTTTTAGATTATCTCAATAAAAGAAAGTAGAACACTAAAATAGTTAGACTAATTGTTTTTTTTTTAAATTACTAAAGAAGAAAATAAGTTATGTAAAATCTATCTTATTAACTTATTTTAGCTTTTTTTATCTTTTAGCTAAAATGTTTTACTTTTTTTGAATATCTCAAAGTGTTTGGCCCCCAATTTAAGCGCATGTCAACTAATTTTTTAGGATCAATTTCATTTGTTTACTAGTAGGAGATTCAATTACAGTCGAGATAAAATCTCGTATAAATAAGTCCTAAAAAGTTGATGACACTTAAAAAATTTTAAACTTGAGACTTTAGAAAAAATAAATTTAAGTCTTAACTATTAGGTCAATTCCTTTTATCGAATCGTCTCGATAAGATAAATTAAAAAATAAAAATATTTGACTAATTTTTTTTAAATCACGAAAGACAAATTAAATAATATAAAATGTCTTATTAATTTATTTTTAACTTGTTTTTATTATTATTATATTTTAATAAAAAAATTAGTCAAGTGGTCGTGGTGGAGAAGCATCTACCAAGTTATCTACTTTAGATTTAATTAATTAATAAACATTCTTAGATGGAAATTTTATAAGACTTCAGCTTAAAGTCAAACCGGAAATCATTAGTCATTAGACGTTTAACTACAGACCCTCCCAAGATGGCAAATTATTAGATGATAATATCATATTCGTGATGTTATGTGATATTTTAACATATAAATAATTATAATTTATATAATATATCATTTTTTTGTATCTTAATTATCTATTAAAAATAAATTATTATATACATATTATAAAAAATTTCGTTACAATGTTTAGTGAAAACATCATGTGAACTTACTACATGATACTCTGTTTATATAAATCCGTCGTTCTGAAACTTATATTATAAAATCTGATAATAGCCTTCATTTGGAAATTTGGCTTTAAACTGATTTGATTTTAAGTTAAAAAATTAAAAAATTTGTTTGGTTAAAAAAATAGTAATTTCTAAGTCACTAAAAAAGTCAAATAAGTTTAATATAAAATTTCATAATTTTCATTTAGTCTAAATGAGTTATAATATGATTGTTTAGTTAAAATTTGTATAATTTTATATATAAAAGAATAAAATTAAAAATTGTTATGAGAAAATTCAAAAAGTCAAAAACATAAATAGACTAAAAGTTAGGAATTGAAAAACGTAATTTTTTGACTTTTTGAATTTTAAGTTAAAAGTTAAAAAATTAATTTTAAACCGGTAACCAAACGAAGGCTTAGTCTATAGGTGTATATATACATGTATACAAATTGATAGATATTTATTTTTAAAAACAATTCTAAAATTTTTCTTTTGTATTAAAATACTTTCTTGTTTTTAAGAACGTAAATTTATAAAATTATTATTACTTTTTTTTAAGAGAGTGTATCATCACATTTAAAGACATTTTTATCACATACTAAAAGGAAATAAAAAACTAATACAAAAATAAGAGTGAAACTTTTTTATTTTTTATGTTGTAATAAGTGTTTTTTTTTTTTGATAACTGGATGTCCGGATCAATTTATGCGCATCTCAACTAATTTTAAGATCATAAAATTAACAGTCAAGTTCTTCAATAATTCTAAAAAAATTTAAATCAGTGATTATTAAAAAAAGTAAATCCAAGACCGGTCTTACCCTCAAAGTAATTATGTGCACAGTTAAGAAAAAGAGTTACATCACATGCAACTTTATATCCCTTTTTCAATCAGTTTCAAACTTTTCTTGAAATATTGATAAAACATGGCTTTATTTAGCCTATAAATAAAGAAACAGGTCTTTTATTTGTAGGATCTTTTAGTAGTCACAACAAGACCTTGTTTAATTTTTCTTAAAAAAAAGCATATTTTTTTCATTTGTACTCAACTTTTTCCAAGTCCTGCTCAAAGAAATTTACTTTTAATGAAATGTTTTGATCAGATATTAAATTTTCTTACTAAAGGAAAAAGCATTTTTTTCTCTCTCTAACTAGAGTAATATAAAAAGTAAAAAGTAAATTAATAAAGAGTCATGGAACCATTACCTCCCAAAATTAATGAGTATATAAAACTTGGCATGGCATTAATAATGATTTGATCAAACCTACATGTCTACTACTACACATCATCTCAGGTTATATGAGTTTTGTCTACTCACCTGCAGAGAAAACTCTTACTCTTAGTGTGATCAGTTCATTATAAAGCCCAAAAAAAAGTATTTCATTCGGCCTCTACAGAAGGAGGTCAAATCCAAAAATTGACGTATACACAATATTTTATAGCAAAAACTCGGTTTATTTCTGCTTTCTATGAATATTCTCATTCCTCCCGTTAAGCTCGTTTGGAGAAGCTATAGGGCCGGTCCCCAACCCTTCAACTTATCACACCTTTACGGTTCGACCGTCTTATACTAACTTTAATTTTTGAGTGGCTTCTTTATTCTCTTTATTTGGATTGAAAAAAAAGATAAAAACTATTTGATTGTATTAATTACCATGTTCGAGAAATACTAATAATACTATTGAAAAATTTTAAATAAAATAGCCTGCAACAAAATAAATATTTTTTCCTCATTCTATGCTTAATTAAATGAGATCAATAATAGCTGAATAAAAATAATAATCAAACAATTGCACAACACCTATTTTTCGTGAAAACCCCCTAAAGAAAAAAACCACGGGACCGAATTTCGATTCCAAATTTTCACTATGTCAAAATAATGTGCTTACAGATTAAATTCTCTAGACATACCCAGATGATGATAGCATTAAGAATAATATTCTTGGTATAACAAAATATTGAATACTCGTTACCATAAGGTAGATTTCGATCAAATAAATAAATCAAGTTTAAATATCGCCGGTTGACAATCGAAACTGCTAGTTATCTAAAATCAAGCACCGAGAGTATAATTATAAAATTTTACGATGTTCGGGTTTCATTTGACATCCGATATACGCGCAAAGGTAGACTATTTCTTTCTCCTAAAAAACTCTCTTGGCGCACTATTTCGCCGCTGTTGATTTGCAGCCTTCAATTGCTGAGAATTGGTTTGCAAAGTGATCTGAGAAGTGATTCTCTAATTCTAATAATGCTCCACAGAACCCCTAAGGCGGATTATATATATAGAGCCTATTAAGGCTTATTTCCAAGCCTAATAAAACTTCAAATGTAATAAGGTTTCCTAACAAAATAGGATTTCTAAAACTAAACCCACTAGGCAACTAACTCTTTTTTTTAATTTTATTTTTAATAAACTTAATACTAATTTAATTATATAAGACTCGTAATATAATTGTGCCACCTCAAATAAGACGGACACCAACAAACTCTCCCTCCGCCTCAGGTAGGATGATCCATTATACCCGCTATCTCTCTGTAAAAATTATACTTTTTCGTGGGTAAAGTCGTTGTCATCATATATGTACTATTCTGGTTAGTATGAATTTTCTCTAACTGTAATAACTTTTCTTCCAACACATTCCGAATCCAGTAATATCTCACGTCAATATGTTTTGACTATAAGTGGAATTGTAGATTTTTGCTCAAATGAATAGCACTTTGGCTGTCACAGAAAAGTGCACATTTTTCTTGCGTCAACCCCAACTCTTATAGTAACTTCTTCATCCACAGTATCTCCTTTCAGCATTCTACCACTGCAATATACTTGGCTTCTGTGGTTGATAGTGCAACACACCTCTGCAATCTGCTCTACCATGATATAGATCCCCTTGCAAATGTAAGCATGTAGCCTAATGTAGATTTTCTAGAATCGGCATCTCCTGCCATGTCAACGTCTATTAAACCTTCTAACTCAGGTTTGCCTTGACCAAAGCATAAACTAACTCTAAAAGTGCCTCTGAGGTACCGAACGATCCACTTCACTGCTTCCCAATGATCTTTTCTCGGATTTGATAGAAATATGCTCACCACACCAACTGCATATGTTATGTTTGACCTTGTACACACCATTGCATACATTAGACTCCATATTGCAAACAAATAAGGAACCTTTTTCCATCTCTACCCTATCTTTCTTACTTACCAGACTTTGCAGTAAACTGAGTCTAAAATAACTAGCAAGTGAAGTACTTACAAGTTTAGCCTTGTCCATGTTGAACATCTGAAGTACCTTTTCAACATACCTCTCTTGTGAGTGAAATAGCCTGTGATTCTTCTTATCTTGGGTGATCTTCACGCCAAGTATCTATTTAGTTGGTCCTAAATCCTTCATTGCAAAGGATTTGCTGAACTCTCCTTTAAGTTTTTGAATCTTACTCATGTCGTGACCGATGATCAACATATCATCCACATATAGCAATAATATAATGAAGTCACCTCTTACAAATTTCTTTAGGAACACACAATGGTCTGAAGCGATCTTCTTAAACTCATGTTCAGATATGAACTGATCAAATTTTTTATACCACTGTCGTGGTGCCTGTTTCAACCCGTACAGACTCTTCTTTAGCTTGTACACTAGATTCTCCTTGCCTTTAACTTTGAACCCCTCGGGCTGCTCCGTGTAAACCTCTTCTTTTAAGTCACCGTGGAGGAAGGCTGTTTTCACGTCAATCTGTTCAATCTCCAAGTCAAAATTTGCAACCAACCCGAGAACCGTTCGAATGGATGTCATCTTCACAATAGGTGAAAAAATTTCTTCAAAGTCAATACCTTTCTTCTGATTGAATCTCTTCACAACTAACCTTGCCTTATACATGGGCTATGAGTTTCCTTCTTCTGTTTTCAGTCTATAGACCTATTTATTCTTCAATGTTCTTTTACCTTTTGACAGCTTTACTAGATCATATATCTGATTCTCATGTAGGGATTTCATCTCTTCTTACATGCCTTTCATCCACTCGTTCTTCTATTCATGTTCAATTACCTCCTGATAACAATTTAGCTTTTCTCCATCTATGAGCATCAAATATTTAGTAGGTGAATGTCTGCTTAGAGGCTTGACGCTCCCTAGTAGACCATCTCAACTGTGGCTCTGCTAGAGGATCAATGTGAGCTTGCTCTGTCTGCTCTTCTAGCACTGTACCATCAACTGTAGGTGTATCCTCATTAGTATTTGCACTATTTTGTGCGTCTCACTCGTCATTGCTATGCATGGTAGATAGAAGAACAAGATCTGAATCAATTGAATATTTTGTATGTGTTGCTGGTTCCTTTTTTTAGTTCATGTCTAATATGGTTTCGTCCTCAAAGAAGACGACGTCTATACTTTTGATGATTTTCTTATCAACATGTTCCCAAAGTCTGTACCTAAATTCTTCCCAGCCATATCCCAAAAAGATGCGTTGTTTTGATTTTTTGTCAATGTCTGACCTTTGATCTTTACGAATGTGAACAAATACTCTGCACCCAAATACCTTCAAGTGCTCATAGATCTCTTTTTCGGTCCATACTATGTCTGGCACATTACCCTCAAGTGGAGCTAATGGAGATAAATTTATTAGATCAGCAGTTGTCCTCATTGTCTTGCCTCAAAAAGTCTTTAGTAATTTTGCATGTGACAACATGCATCTGATTCTTTCCATGATTCTCCGGTTCATTCTTTCTGCCAGTCCATTATGTCTTGGTGTCTTAGGGATGATCATCTCATGCCTGATACTCTTAACCTGGCAGTTCTGTTGAAACGTTCATCGGTACTCACCACCATTGTTAGTTCGGATATACTTCAACGATCTTTCTGTCTGTCATTCCACACTAACTTGAAACTGCTTAAATACATCTAGGACACAGTTTTTAGTTCTTAAAGCATATGTCCAAACATTTCGTAAGTGGTTATCAATAAATATTACAAAATATCTAGCACTACCCATGGTAATAATATTCATAGGACCACAAACAGTATAATGTACTAAATCTAGGATATTTGACTTCTTAGATACAGGAACTCTATTGTACGGAATTCTATATTGTTTGCCAGCTAAACAATAGATGCAAGTTTTGAAACAAGTACCTGTTACCTTTAGTAGAAGCTCTCTCCTGGCTAGAACTTGCATGCCCTTCTCACTCCTATGTCCGAGCCGCTTCTGCTATAGCTCGGTGGTGGCGTTTTGCTCAACTATGCTAATCACTCCTTTGCTAAGCTTTGCCTCCAAGGTGTAGAGACTAAATATCTTTTTTTCCTTTCCAACAATTAGAAACCCTATGTTGAGTTTCCACTTTTCGTCCCCAAAGTGGTTCTTATAGCCTTCATCATCTAACTGATCGATGGATATGAGATTAAACCTGATCTCTGGCACGTGTTTGACGTTCTTGAGTACTAATCTGCATTTTGTAGTGGTCTCTAGATTGACATCTCTCATTCCCACTATATCGAATATAACTTCATTACTCATTCTGACGTGACCAAAATTGCCAGTTGTATAAGTCATGAAGTATTCTTTATGTGCGATGACATAGAATGAGGCACCCAAGTTAATCACCCAACTGAAGTCTGTCTTGTGATCCCAATGAATCTGTTATCACAAATAATGATGGTCTCACCTTCATCTGAAGTTGTTGTTGTTGTATCCTTCTGATTTTTCTTGTCATCAAACTTGTCATGTTTTTTATCCCTTTTTAGTTTTCTGCATTCCTTTTTCATGTGACTTATTTTGTCGCAATAGAAGCACTTAATCTTCTTCCTAGAGTGAGATTTTCCTCTTGACTTGCTTCTTGGCTCATCGTTGTTGGAAGATTTCCTGTTTATACTCTTCCCCCTCTTATCTGTGACCAAGGCATTTACTCGACTGTGCTTTTCTGCTCCTTTCGTCTGGCCTCCTCGTTGAACATGTTGTCCTTCACCATATCATTGGTGACTTCGTCGTTCGGTGTTAAGTTATTAATTAGCATAACCAGTGTTTTCCAACTGTCTGGCAGAAAACTCAATAGAAGTAGGGCCTGCAACTCGTTATCCAGAACCACCTTTATAGTAGTCAATTGATTGATCAATTGCTGAAAATTACAGAGGTGCTCCGCTACACTCCGGCTATCTTTATATTTCAGATTCACCAATCATATAATCAATGATGCTTTATTCTAGGCAATCTTCATCTCGTATATTGACTTTAATTTCTTCTATAATATATGAGTATTGGTTTCTTGAGTCACGTTGTGAAAAATATTTTGATCCATTGAAGTACAAATTTGAGCCACTGTTTTTCTATTCATAACCATCCACTCATCATCGATAGTTTTTTTCGGCTTCTTGCTGTCACTTTCAACTGGCATGTATAAGTCCTTAGTGTAAAGAACATTTTTCATCCGTGGTTTTCGTATTGAATAATTCGATGAATTCAGTTTAATCATTGTACCAGATAATTTCTCCATTTAATCAAACACAATAACTGAATATACCCGGAACGTATCTGAACCAAGCTCTGATACCAGTATTGAAAAAAATTTAAATAAAATAGCCTGCAGTGGAATAAATATTTTTTTCTCCTTCTGTGCTTAATTAAATGAGCTCAATAATAGCATAATAAAAATTATAATTAAACAATTGTACGACACCAATTTTACGTGAAAAACTCCTAAGAAAAAAAAATTACGGGGCTGAAGTCTGATTCCAAATCTTTACCATGTTAAAATAATGAGCTTACAAATTGATTTCTTTAGGCATACTCAGAGGATGACAACATTAAGAATAATATTCTCGGGATAACAAAATATTGAATACTCGTTATCGTAAGGTGAATTCCAACCAAATAAATAAATTAAGTTTAGATTTCATTGGTTGACAATCGAAACAATTGGTTATCAAGAATCAAGCGCCGAGAGTATGCTTCTAAAATTTCACGATGATCGAACTTCATTTGACATCCAATCTACGCACAAAAGTAAACTATTTCTTCCTCGTACAAAAAACTCCCTCAGCGCACTGTTTCGCCATTGTTGATTTGCAGCCTTCAATTGCTGAGAATTAGTTTACAAAGTGATATGAGAAGTGATTCTCCAATTCTAATAATGCTCCACCGAACCCCTTAGTGGGATTATATATATATATATATAGCCTATTAAGGCTTATTTCCAGGTTAAATAAAACTTATAATGTAATAAGATTTCTTAATAAAATTAGAATTTCTAAAACTAAATCTACTAAGCAACTAACTTTTTATTTTTTTAATTTTATTTTTAATAAGCTTAATACTAATTTAATTATATTAGACTCCTAATATAATTTAACCACCCAAATGGGTGAACACCAATAAATACTTACATCTGTCTAGTTTGAAATAATAGTTTATTACTTAATTTAATTTTACTTGTTTTTGTTTTTGGTAAATTTTGTATCATTTGATCAAAAAGATTACTTTTTGGAACCTTCACATTGACACAGGCATGCAAAAGTATAAAACAAATGGCCAAAAAATTTGTAAAAAAGTTTAGAAAATACAAAATAAGTCAATAAGTATTTTTTTTAAAATTTTCACCTTTAGTAAACTTCTTTATATTTTGATATATAAAAAAATACTTTTTTCATTATTCTTATTGAGATGAATTAAAAAAAAAGTAAAATATTTTGATTAAAAATATAAAAAGTTAAAAAATGAACTATTCAAATGACTAAAATGTAACCCAAACCAAGCATCAAGAAAAAGTACAATAAAAAAATTCTTGAAATGGGAAAAACATCTGATGTGCACCAAACCCCATCCCACATGAACAACAAAGAAAAGGACATGTGAGCTATCCAAACTCCAAAGGTGAGTTTGCCCATGGCTGTAGAATATTGTGTTGGAGAATTTTAATAAAAATAAAATATTAAAAATAAATATAAAAATAAATATTTAATTATTTTATTATGTGACAGTTACAAAAATTTCTAGGACAATAATGTGGTTTAAATGACCATGACTCAGATGTTTAATGGGGAGTAAAATTATCATTATATTATAAATTTATTAGAGTTTTTATTTGTGTCAAGAAATTATTTTTATTATATAAAATAAGTATATTATATTATTATTCAATATCATAAAGGTTATGTGAATAAATTATATTTTCGTTATAAATTAAATATGCTTAATTGTAAAAAATTAATTGTCATTTTTTAAGAGTCTATAAAAGAGCTTACAAGCCTATTATTTTGTATACAGAAAAGAACTTAGAGATATTTGGTTAAGAAGACAAATGAGAGATCTTATATTAGGTTTATATTTTTATTTATATATTTTATTTTACTATAAATAATTTTGGTTCGTGACTTGTTTAAATTCTCTTAATAAAATATTTTAATATTTGTAAAAATAATAAGTCACGCATCTAAAAATGTATAGATACTAGTAAAACTAAGGTTTTTATGCATATGGTAAAATCAATGGGAAAGGAATATATAACATTTTATCATTTTAAAGAGTTATTATCTTTTTATTAGATCATTAATTAAATTTGATAATAATTTGCTAATTAAATTTTAATGTAATATTATATATATTTTATTTATCTAGTTTATACAATTTAATATTTTCATATGATAGCATAAATATGTTTTTTTTATTTAATTTGTAAATATAAAAGAACTTTGAATTCCAATTTAATAGATGGTCGAGTTAGAAAGTGAGATTAAACTTTTTTGTTATTATTATTTTTTAAAGATACATGCTTTTTATTCTTCTCAGAGAAATTTTTTAAAGATACATGCTTTTTATCTTTATTCTTAATTAATTTGGTATTTTTTATTTTTTAATTTTTTAATTTTATTTTTAGAGTAAAATACACTGGAGTATTTGACAAAATCATTGCTAATAAATTTTAGCTTTCTGTCTCTAATTTTACGTGTTCTTTTAATTATTCACAACTTCTATAATAACTTATAACTATTTTTTTTATTTTAGTTATAAATTATAATTTTTATTAATTACTCATAATTTTTACTATAAATTATAATTTATAAATTATTAATTTCAGTAATGCCAAACACCACCACTAACCTTTGTTAAGGCCTAGTTGCATGACATTAGTACCCGTTACATTTATAAAATTAATGCCGTTCCTAAAATTTAAAATTATATTACAATTATCTCTTTATATTATTAATTTAAAAGTTAATGGAGTCAATAAAGTGTTATTTACGTCTACTAAAAACATATCAAAATAATGAAATTTTACTCATTTTGTAGTTATGGACTCAAGTGACTAAAGCTTCGTTTGATAAAGAGTTTAAAGCTTTATTTTTTATTTTTTATTTTAAAGCGTAAAAGCGTTATTTGAAAACTCAGAGACATTTAGTCTATTTAACTTTTTGATTCTTTATATAAAATAATATTCTTCTTCTTTTAATGTCAAAATTTTTATTATATAAATCTGTTATTAATAAAAATTATATTTTCAAAAATTTATTCGTTAAAAAATATCAAACAAGATTTATATTAAATATAAAATTATATAAAAATAAATTTTTAAAAATTATAATGGTCCCGTTTGGCTACCACTTGCTTATTTGCTTATTAACAAATAAGTCAAAAAATATTTAAGTCATTTCGTTTGGCTACTTTGTTTATTTGCTTATTTACTTATCCAAACGAGTTTATTTGCTTATTTGACTACTCAAACGAGCTTATTTGGCTATTCAAACGAGTTTATTTACTTATTTGCCTATTTGTTTATATGTATATTCACGAGCTTATTTACTTATTTATTTATTTGTTTATTTGCTTATTTATCTATTTGTTTATTTGCTTATTTACTTATTTGGTTACCCAAATGAATTTATTTACTTAATTGTTTATTTACTTATTTATTTATTTGTCTACGTAGACGAACTTATTTGCTTATTTGAATTTTGATTTATTTGGCTACCCAAATGGCGTGACTTATTTTTTGACTTATAAGCCAATAAACAAATAAGTAAAATTATCCAAACAGGGCAATAACTTTTTTTACTTGAATCTTTTCACTTAAAACTACTTTTAAGTCAATATTTTTGGCTTATTAACATTTGGCTTAAAATCACCAATATAGTTTTATTAAATAAAATTTTTACTTATTTAATTTAAAACAACTTAATTGAAGTAAAAAATCTAATTTAAAGTAAATTATCTAATGACCCTTTATAACAAATTATAATTTATTGTTAAAAATAATAAAAAGCTAAAAATTGCCACCAATCAACCACCCTAGAAATATCTTAGGCCTCCTTTAGCCACCTAATTTTAAGTTAGTTTTTTCTGCTGAAAGTCACTTTTGCCTTAAAATTATTATAATTTTTTAAATTTTATTTTTAAATAATTTTATATTCAATATAGATATTTTTTAATAGATTTTAACGAATACATTTTAAAAATATAATTTTTATAAAAAAAAATTTGTATAATAAAAATTATAATATTTTTAAAAAATATATAAATAACAAAAAGACTAAAAGAGTTAAAAAATGAGACTTCCTAGACTTTTAAGCATGAAGCAAAAAAGAGAAAAACTTAACTTTAAGCAGACTAAGTTTGTTTGGCAAGTTGGTTTTAGGTTGATATTTTGGTTTTAAGTCATTTTAAGTTAAAATTTTAAAAAAAATTATTCGATTGTGAAAATAGTGACTTTTAAACAACTAAAAGATCAAAAAAACGTCATGTGAAATTGAACCAAAGTATAATTGTTTGGTTAGAATCAATTTAATTTTACACAAAAAAATAAAAATAAAAAAAATACAATTTTAAAATAAATAAGTTGAAAACTGAAAGTTAATAAATAAGACTTTTTAATTTTTAAAATTTTTAATTAAAAATTAAAAATTAAAAATTAAAAAATTAGCTTTAAATCAATTTAAAATGGGTAGCCAAACAAGGCGAAATCGGTTGCCACAGATGCCTTACTTTTTGAAGTAAAAGAAAAGGCTGACACTGTCAATCAGGATTTTATACAATTTTCTAATAATTTCCGGAGATTAGGGGCAAAAGGATTTGGGTCACACGTGACAGGGCACGTGAGCAATGATGATGAAAACAGGTGCTCTATGCCCTAGCATTGGGGCTACCTTGTAGCCCAACTCCAATGAGTTTTTATTCGGTGCTCCTCCACCTTTACATAAAACTTTTACATTGCATGTCTGATACCAACAAAGAGTAGTTAGAGTATGTTTGGAATAGCTTTTAAACTTAATTTTTTAAAAAATTAATTTTTTTTTAAAATAAAAATAAGTGTATTTAAAATAATTTAAAAAATATCTATTAAAAAAATTAATTTTTATTGAGCCATCTTAAAAATTTTACAAAGATGAAATTCTAAATAAATGAACTTAAAATTGAACTTTCTATAAAAAAAGTTAAAGTTTTTTTTTTTTATCATGGGCCTTAATAATTTGCCAACTTCAATCGACAGGAAGTAAAGAACAGTACACATGTTGTGATTTGGGTGACCAAATGATTATGTTTTGAGTTGAAAAAAAAAATTCTTTAATAGTTTACTTATTTATTTATTTATTTATTAATAAATAAATTAAATTTTATTTAAGTCATATTATTTGAATAATTTATAATTTATTTATTTATTTATTTATAAATTAAGTTACTCAAACGAGTTTATTTATTTATTTATTTATAATTTAATTTATTTGGTTTAATTAGTTTATTTTGATTTATTTAACTATTTAAACAAGTTTATTTAATTTATTTAGTTTATTTATTTATTTTTAATTTATTTAATTATTAAAATAATATAACTTATTTATTAATTTATAAATAAATAAATAAATAAATAAAATTATCCAAACGGGCCATCAAAAACAAAATCTCCTCACGCCAGCTAAAAAAGCATTAAAGTTCCGAAGTCTTCAAGTATTTTTTTTCTTTCATTTGATAGACCCGACCGACGTTTTATAATGTTTTTTTTTTTTTTTTTTATTAATAATTGGTGAGTAGTGTAATACACTGATAAAAAATAAAAAATCATTGACAAAATAGTGAAGCTGAAGATCAAAATCTTAAAACAACCTGACCAGATTTTGGTCCATCTCTTTACTCCTAATCATTTTGATCTCATCTGATCATGAAGCTTTGCTTATCAGGTTAGGTGGGCCTAAAACGTTAAATGAAATATCGTTATTCAGATCAAGTAAAAGTCCTATGCACGTCGTATGCGTCTTAAGAATTTGTTAGGTTAAAACAGTCATATCGTTTGCACGTTACAATCCCGTCATGTACTTACAAAAATAAAATAAAAAAATAAATTATAACAAATTTTAGATATAATTAAATAGACACGTCTTTTCTCTCGAATGAATCTTTACTAGCTCGCTTTCGAATTTACTTGCCTGAATCTGATTCTACTTAAAAACTTAATTTGACCATTAGAAGGGATTCCACCGATAACCCTCCGACGCTCGTTCTAATAGTTTTCTTAAGTTAATTTAGATTAAGAAAGTAGAGAAAGAACAACCTAGGAGTAGTCTTCATCAATAATAAATTAACAATTTATGTTTGCCAAATACATATTTGTGTAAAATTTTATTTTAAAATCAATGAGAAATAGTGAAAGAGTGCCACTATCAAAAAATGAGTAGTCCAAAAGCACAATTGTAGGTGAAAATACATATGAATGACTAAACGTAGTGATACACAACGTTGGTAATGACCATTGAAAACGACCGATAATAATTGGGTTAGGAACTTAAAGATATAATAATTTGTAAAAATGGGTCGCCAACAACTAGAGATAGTTTATGGAAGTGACCAAATTAAAAAAAATAAATACATTATTTTTTTATTAATCTCTGTAGGTATATATGTCAATTATTAGGAATGGAAATAAAATCTCTTTTTTGTAGGAACAAGGATTTACCTTGATTTATATAAAATGTCGCTTCTGACTTTAATTATTTATTAAAAAATCTCTACAAATTAAAATCTAATAAAAAAAACAAATCAAATTCAGAGATTCAGCCTGTGAAACACAGATTGAAATCAAGATAATACAAAAATTATGGAGGCTTTTTTAGGGGAGTTTTATATTAAAAAATTATAAATAATTAATTTTATATCTTTCTTTTTCACAAATTTAGGTCTTACTAAATTCTAATTCTATTAAAATAGTTAGCATTAATTATGTAGCGCTCAACTACTTTTGATTTGATTGATCTTCGAGCAAATGAAAATTATTATTGCTTTTTTATAAATAAAAATGACAATTGAAATAATTTTCACTTTTAAATTGAGAAATTTAGTTTTAAAAATGAAAACTCCTCAGTTTTAAAATTGATGAATTAGCTTTAAAATTGAGAAGTCTAAATGAAAAAATTTCTCAGTTTTCAAAATAAAAATTAGTTTTAAAATTGAGAAAAAATAGAGTAACTTCTTACTTTTTTAAATTGAGAAACTTCTCTATTTTTTTTAAAAAAATAAGAAATTTGTCAAATGTTAGGTTTTATTATTTTTACATAATTTTATATTTAATAAAAATATTATTTAATAGGTCTCGACAAGTATATTTCAAAAATATTAATTTTATTAAAATTAAATTTGTATACCGAAAGTTATAGGATTTCAAAGTTTATAACTAAAAAGTTTAGTAAATAAGACTAGATCCATAAATAAGGGCGGATTTGTAATAATTAATTTTAAATTTTGAATATGTGAGATCTTTAAAAATCATAGTAATAATCATAGTAATAGAACTTATATAAATCATTAAATAAAACTAATAATTAATTAACACAAGATTATATTATCAGATTGAACTTATAAAAATTAAATTTATAAAAAATTCACAAAGAAATTATCCAGAACTAAGAGATTGTATTATCCATGATTTAAAGATTCATAGATAATCGGAGAGATGGAAATATGATTTGTGAATAACTCATCCCTTGTTTGTCATTTCTAAAAAGTTGTCTTCTATGAAAAAAAAATTTAAGTTAAATTATTTAGCATTTCTAAAAATGTTCATTAACTCTTTTCTTCAATAAAAAGCTTATACACATCCAAAATACTTTAATTATTTTTAAATTTTAAAAAATAATTAAAATATCTTCAATTAAATAATCAACTCTATTTTTAAAAATTTTAAGAAAATGTGTCATTATCCTAAATACTACCATATGGTTCATTTATTCCAAACACTACAAGATTATATTTATTTGTCCATTTATCTCAATATAGTCCAAATCTTAGGTTAACGTGAGTTTAAGATTTTGAGAATATCATGATGTTATCCAAATATTAATGCGTGTTCGATATAAAAAACCTAATCGAACACACCTTCTTATACGGGTCTACAATTATGTGACCTATATCCCATGTAAAAATAGTGTGTACGGTTCAAAAAATTATTCAATGTTCTTTGAATAATATTTTATTTAAATCACTGTATGACACATTTTCATAGGTTTAAATGATAGACCCACTAAATACGTTAATAATTGTAAAATTAAAGTACCAACTAAACTTGCTCTAAGTGTATTAAATATTTGTTAGTCTGAATCTGTGTTTGAATCTATCTACCTAACATAATTCTTTTCTACTTGGGTTGATCCAGTTGTTCACCCCAAAAAAAGAGCTTTTGTATTAATGTTTTAAAAAAAACTGAAAAGGGCTTTTTGTATTAATGTTTTCAAAAAATAGAATCTGAATTGGACCAGTCCAAACACCAGCCCGAAGCCCATGGCATTAAATTAAATTCCTAAAAACTACATTATTTTGCAGGAGGCCCAATACAGTAGGATTGGAACTTTAAGGTCATTACTCTTTTCTTTTAAAAGAATTATGAAACATTATTTTGTTAATCATTCATAGAAATAATTTCTTGCGAATGCAAGGTAAGACTGAGTACTATAGACTCATCGCGATCCTCCCTTCTTTCCAGACCCCGCATATGCTGGAGCTTCACATCGAGCTCCCTTTTTTATTATTTTGTTAATCATTAGAGGAAGAAGGGTGGATGAAAGACTTTTTTTTTTTTCCAGTGAGGGTAAAATAGTATAATTGTTTGATTGACAATTAAAATAAGTCAAATAGCTTCACATTATTTTCAACTTAGATTAATTTTACTAAAAATAAATAAATGAAAAATATAAACTAAAATATAAAACAGGCTACCAATATAAAATTAGAAGTGTCATAAAACATAGATAGATAGATAGATAGATAGATGGATATAGAAATAGAAATAGAAATAGTTTTTATGAACTGAAAAATTAGGGGTATATTAAAAAAATCTACTAAAATAATGAAGCATAATGAAAATATAGTGGGTAATTGAGTGGAGCAAAATCAAAATAAAATTTTATAGAAAAATTTTGGAAGAATTTTAAGGTGGAGCGGTAATTATTCAAAAGATATAGTAGGAATTCGAGAGGTCTTACATTAGGTGTAAGATAGAAAATAAGGCAGGTATATATATATATATAATTATGTGAGTAACTTTGGGTTTTTAAATATTTTAGAACGTATTGTTAATCTCTTTATTTAAGGTATTAATTACAAATATCTTGTTTTCTAATTTATTTTGAAATAAGAATTATTTATTTTTTGACAATTTAAAAAAATTCAAATTTTAAAAGTTATTAATAACACAAATCATTTCAAGTAATTAAATGGAGTGATAAATGCACTTTAGTAACAGCCCAATACACCACCTAATGCAATGTGATACAGTAATCGAAATGTTCGATTCGGTTTTCTTTGGTCCAGTTTGAGATAATTGATTATTTATTTATTTTATTTAATATTTTTAGTAAAAAAAATTTATGATTTAATCAAATTATTATACTTTTTAACTCATTTTACTAAGAAATGATGAAAAAGTAATTTTTTTTTATCAAAATATAAAAAAAAAGCTTTAAAAAAACAAAAATAAGACAACAAGCTAAATTTCATATTTGCTTGTTTTTGTCTTTAATGAACTTTTTTGTTTTTCTATCAAGATTTTTTACTTTCTCGGTTCATTTCATTCAGACAAATTAAAATTTTAAAAATTCAAAAAAATCAAAATAAGCAAACATTACAAAAAAAAAAGTCCAAATAAGACCAATTATGTGATGTTATTTATATAATGTTTTTATTTAACTGTATAGTAAAGGGATAATTAATTAGAAATTCTATTTTAGGAACTTGTATTTTATTAGGTTCTAAGTACTTTTTAAATATTTCATTAAATTTTATTTTTAAAATTTAAAATTATTCTATGACAAAATTACCCTTGTCGCATCTTATTCCCTGCGCCAAACCTCTTTTTGCATATCTCTCTCTCCCCTGTCTCTATCTATCAGCCAAGAAGGAAATCCAACGCCGCCATCCTCGTCGTTGCGCTCGTCATCGCCGTTGCCACCCTTAGTTATCTCCGTCGTCGACCACACAACCCACCGCCGTCGCTGTTGCTGACCTCGTCGTCGCAGCGCAACCAGATCTGGAAATGTTGAAGACAAGGCCTCGCCTTGCCGTCGCCGGTGCGAGAATGTTAAAGACGCCGCACCGTCGTCTGGATCTGATTTTGTATCATCTCTCTCTCTCTCTCTCTCTCTCTCTGCGCGCGTAGTGGTGGTGGTGATGGTTATTGTGTGTTTGTGTGTGTGTAATGGTGGTGGTGGTGGTTGTTGTGTGTGTGTCTAGTGGTGGTGGTGG
>JAOTRH010457455.1:0-29238 GCA_034768845.1 Heliamphora exappendiculata | reverse complement strand
GATGTGAAGCGACTTATTGTGGCTTCTTCCCTCAGTAGGCAGATCTTCATCAGAAAAGGAAATAACCTTCGGTTCAGTGGCTGGAGAGATTAGCCCAATCAATTGTTCCGGAGTTGCTTCTATTGGGACAGTGGCCTTATTCAAAACTTTTAACACAGCTTACCGGTGTTTGTGCGAGGCCATCAGTAGCCCCCAACTACTGATGTTGGCTTGCGTTTTCTTCAATTGTCTTAATACTGCATCATCTTCCTCCTCCTGTTCTTTCTCTTTTTCTTTTTCACTCGGCTACCCTCTTTCTAATTGGGCTGGTTTGGAGTGTCGCCCGCTCCTGGTGAGATGTTCTACATCTTCCTTAGGATCCCACAATCCTGTTATTGTGTCATTGATCTTCCCTACTTCATTCACAGGCAGAGGGCTATCAAATGCATACAAGTTGCCCAAATCAGTGATCGCCAGTCTTCCTTTCCTTTCTTCATCATCTTCGATAGCCCAGGTATTGTCAATCTCCTCTTAAATGTCCTCAATAAAGTTCACTTGTTGCTCCTGGGTGGCCCATAAGTAAGCCTACTCAGCCCCATCTGATTTTAGCACATGGCCAAATCCAAAAGGCCGAGTTGGGTAATCCAATGGCCATTCATCTTCTTCATTGTGCTCCCCCTCTTGCTGGTATGCTTGGACTATCGGTAGATACCATTCTCAGGCATTATCGTTCCTTTCTTCCCTCATGTCTCGGCTGTCTCTAATCATCATGAATGAGCATGTCGTCTCATCTTCAGCTATCGAAACATGAGGGCGTGGCAGGTGTGCTGAACAGATGTGCTGACTTGCGTCATCTGACTCTCTCAGCGACATGTAGTTTACCCTAGCCTGCCTGGCATGATTTAACAGTGGGTTTGTGGTGACATTCAACTTTGGGGTGATCGATGGAGGAGGAATCACCTTGTTATCAATGAAGTTCTGGATTTCATGGTGGAGCCTCATATACTTGTCGGTTAGGTGTCCATGGCTCTGATGAAAGGCGCAGTATTGAGAGGCATTGTACCTCGGTGGCAAGGGATCGGGTATTGGCATGGGGTCTAGTGGTTTGAGGAGTCCTTTCTCGACTAATCGATTCAGAGCAGTGGATAACGGGATGTTGAGAGGAGTAAAAGTTCTTCGCGACCGTTGCTGTGTTTGCTGACCATCGCTTGACTGTTGAAAGTTGTTTGTTTGATGAGTGGAGGAAGAATGGTTCAAAAGGTTTACCTCGCTCGTGCGGGACACGAGGTTAGTTATGGCAGGTTGATTTATGGGGAAGGTCCTTCTTGGTGATTTTTGGCTGAATCCTGTCTTCTCAATATCACCGGATTGGATAGCATCCTCAATTTGCGCCCCAGCGTCGAGCAGTTGTTCAAAGGTGGAAAGTGGCTGCGTGATGAGGTAGCGCTTCAACGGAGACTGTAGGTTCTTTACCACCATCCTTACTTGCTCCTTTTTAAAAGGTCAGCTTGTCATTTTAGCGGCCTTGTCTCTCCAGCGGGTCAAAAAGTTAACAAAAAATTCTCGATTCTCTTGTCGAGTTGTTTCAAGCTCTCGAGTAGTGACGTCTAGCTAGGCGTTGTAGCTGTACTGGCTAATGAAGGCAGTGGCTATATCCTTTTATGTTCTAGTTTTGGCCACTTTGAGAGAAAGAAACCACCTCTGCGCAGCTTCAGAAAGCGACCGATGAAATAATTGAGCCTTAAGCTGGTCATCGATCCCCATAGGGGATAAGGTCCCAACATATATTCTCAAATGGATATGCGGATCCCCAGTGCCATCAAACTTTTTCATTTCTGGCATCTTAAACTTTTTGGACAATTTTGCATCTGGGAATAGGCACAGACCACCTACGCCCAGCATATATTCTTTTATTCATTTAGCTTTCCTCAGCGACTTTTCCATCCGGTCAATTTTTTTTGCCAGCGCAAATTCCCTGGTCTGAGCAGTA
The DNA here is from genome assembly GCA_034768845.1 of Heliamphora exappendiculata. Lineage (NCBI taxonomy): Eukaryota > Viridiplantae > Streptophyta > Magnoliopsida > Ericales > Sarraceniaceae > Heliamphora > Heliamphora exappendiculata. Next base: position 27,269 of record JAOTRH010457455.1, on the reverse strand, counting down.
TTCCCATCTTCTATCACGATTGGGCTGGAAACCTGAGGTGGTACAGCAACCTGTGGTATTTTTGGCCCTTGGTTTTCATCCTAAATTTTTTTTCCATTTTCGTTCACATTGTCTGGCTGTCCATCCATACCAAGCATACAGGCCTGAATTGCTTGTAGCTGTGCCTGGCACTGGTTTTGAGCTTGGGTCTGTTGCTCCACAGCCCGCTGTATCTCGGTAATAGCCCTCATCAGGGATGTCAAATTAACTTCATTTTCTGCCATGTCAGTTGATTTAGATACTCTACGCAGTCTGCCCGTTTCTGATCTTACCCAAACTCGTGTCAATTATACTCTTTCCGAATCAATGGTAACTCACAAAAAAATCTAGATTGCACAAGCAGAATAACCAGTCTCAGGTATTTTTTGAAAGAACGTTCAGACAACAGATATTCCTGATACTCAAAATAGCTGAAACTGAAACAATGCCCCTATCGGGCTCATACCACTAGAATAACAACTGAAAATTGGGGATAGATCAACTAAGCTCTATGGGAAAGGTTTTGTTTATGCGGATGGCGTTCCGACAAGACGATAGTTCTAACCCTTAAAAGACCGGTTCGACCTATGATTCTAAAGGGAAATGGACAGCACTCCGTTAGGAAAATAGATCTAACTCTTTAGGATCCTGATAAAAAATAGGCAGCATAACGGTAAGGAGAAATAACTAACTCTCATAGATATGTCAAAGGTTTGAGAGAAGCGAGCCTAAACATAGGCGGAGAAAACCAACGATTCGGGGAGAACCTGAAGGAGAGAAAAACTATCCTAGAGGTGTTAAACGAAACACGAGCATGACCCTGAAAACAAAACTACTATGTGAAGGCCAAATATGGTGAAGAATAAAGACTCGGGTAAGAACCCGAACGAGAAACTAACTGAAACGAAGAAAAACAGGAAAACCTGGACCAAACCCAGAAAAATGACTAGCCTAATCCAAACAAATAATCCTAACAATATACAATCAAAACATATAATAAAGAAAAACACATAATCCTACTAGGGTTAGCAGCACCTAATTGGGGAGTTCTATGTTCACTATATGCAAAAGGCCGAGTTTGGTCAATTTGAACAGGGTACCTTCTGAATAGAGCTGGTATATATCTCACATGCCTGGAGTGGAGCAAGATATGGTTAAACAGTACGCCCGAACTCTTTTACTATACCTATGGAAGCGTACAATCAGCAAGAGTTGCCCGTCTTTTCAACAATCCCCGAAACGAATTAATGTTCAGGGCATCGAGTTGACCAGGCAGGGGGTTGAAGAACAATGCATATGCATGTAGAAATGTAAATGAAAATTTTTATTAGGAACCAATGATGCTTTTGAGTCTAGTCCTCTTATTTGATTTTAAAAATTAGTCCCCAGCAGAGTCGGCAGAAAATATTGTGGCGTTGGGATTTGGGGGTTAAAAATGAGAAAATTCAAAGATGTTTTGAAAAATATTTTAAACACCTTAAAAACTAAATTTAAAAAACCTTTTTTGTTGAAAATAGAGTAGTCACTTAGTTTTGAGAAAAATAAAAAAAAATTGGCTACTAATCTTGAAAACGTTAACTAGAGAAAAAGGATTCGGATGCTAAGATACGGATCGGGAAAGGTATTAGGCACCCCGTTCGCCCAACCGTAAGGTGGCCTCTACTAATTATCATTGGTTTTCTTTAATATAAATTTTCAAATGCATACAAATAAAAAAAATTAGGGTGAAGAGAGAACATCCAAAATCAAGTATAGAAAAATGCATAAAATATGTACATAACACTCCAAAACAAATAAGTGTAAAAAAAAAATCATAAATCATATAATATGCAATTTCTATCTAAAGGATACATGAATTATACACACATGCAATTTTATAAAAATTAATTAAACTAGCATGGTTTAAATGAATAGACTAAAAATGTTAAAATAACCTCAACATGATTTGCTACAAAATAAATTAAACTACTCTAAATATGCATTTAAAGAAAATAACCAAAGTATGCATAACATTCATTTAGAAAGAAAAATATGAACATGATAAGTACAAAAAATAAAACATGCACAAAAATTTTATGTTTTAAAATAAGGAAAGCCTACTAACAAAAATAAGTATGTTTTAACAAAAGATGGTTTAAAAATTTTAAAAAAATAAGAGAAAAGTTTATAAAAGAAAATTTTATACTAAAAATAAGAAAACTAGAAAATATTTATTGAACTAATAAGAAGGAAAGCTAACTATTTAAATTTTAAAAGGAATAAAAGAAAATAAGGAGAAAAGAAAAGAAAATGAAAGAAAATTACATTTAAAGACAGAGAATTAGATTAAAAAACTTTTTATGATTTTTGGGATTAATGAAAATAAAAGAAAAATGAGGATGAAATAAAATTATAAGTAAATAAAGCTAGAAAAAGAAAATGAAGAATGAGCTTTATAGGAAAAGTAAAAACTAACGTTAAAGGAAAGAAAAGACTAATAAAAAGAAAAATAAATTAGTATTAAGATAATAGAAAAAAAATGAACATTATAAAGAAATTTAAAGCTAGTAATGAGAAGAAAATGTTAAAAGAAAAAATTATACTATTATAAAAGAGAAGGAAAAGAAATTGAAAAATAAATGTTAATAAATGAGTATTAAACTAATATTATCAGAAAAAAAGAAAAGAAAAGAAAATGGTACATTAAAAAAAATCAAAACTATATTATAAGGAAAAGAAAAGAAAAAGAAATAAAATGCTAAAAAGAAAAATTACACTATTATTAAAAAAAGAGAGAAAGAAAATGAAAAATAAAGACTAATGAAGGAATATTGAATATTAAAGAGAAATAAAAATAAATGTTAGGAAATTAAACTAATGCTAGTAAGGAAAACTACAAAAAAAAATGAGACAATGGAATATACTAGTAAATAATATTAAACTAGCACTAGAAAAATGAAAGAAACCAAAATGTAATTATTTAATTGCCAAATATGAATATAGTATTGACAACTATATTCATATATGTGTAAGTGTATTATGGTAACAATTAACAACATTGATTAGTTGTAATTGTCAAAGCATGTTAGCACTATTTAATGATTTAATGAAAGAAAGAAAATGACAAATGTGTTAAGTGTGAATGTGAGGAAATTAATTAACTAAACAATTAAAGAAAATAATCGAATTACATGAAGAAAATAAGATTGACTATGTAAATAAAAAGAAGAAATGTGAATTAAAATCCAAAATTAACCCGATCATTCCAAGAGAGAGAAAGTGGAGTTTAGAAAGATCGGGGATCTAAGCATGATACCTAGATTTCTGAGAAATCCTCAAATTGGAAATGTGCTTTAACAATCCAATCCTCGAGTGATGATCCAAGCTAGGATTTGGGACTATCAGAGGCTAGAATCTCGGTATCTCGGCAGGGCTTCGGCGTCGGGGCTCGGAATTGCTTGGTATATCGGCAGAGTCTCTCTCACTCAAAATTCGTACTGAAAACGTACGCCGGAGTACAGAATTTATAGAATTCTTCCACCAATGACAATTTGACACGTTTTGGGACACGCCATGCCATTTGAAGTTGGCGGCCGCCACAATGCAAGTTGGCGGCCGCTGGGTTGGAAAATATTCTACAAGGTTCTATTGACGGCCGTCACAATGTTAGTTAGCGGTCGCCATGTTGTAGTTAGCGGCCGCCACTTTTGGCTAGGATTTCATAGAGGTTCTATTGACGGCCGCCACAATAAACATGGCAGTCACCACTTCTGACAATGACTTGGGCAACAAGTTATCGATGGTTTAGTACAATTTCATTGGTTTCGAAGATTTTGAAGGTTTTTGATGACTGGGTTCAAATACCGAGCTTGGGTCAACTTTCGATGATCGTACTGAGGCACTATTCCTTCTGTTTTCATCATCGGATTCGCCTAAGATTAAGCGGAGTCAAATTGGGGTGCCTACAGTTATCATGATTTAAATAAAAAGAGTAAAAGTATGATAAAAATTGTTAAAATTACCTAAATATGGATTTGTTACAAAAGATAAACTAAACTATCGTAAACATGCTTTCAAGTAAAGAAACTAAAACATGCATTAATGTTAACATGATAAATTAATAAAAGAAATGAGAAATGCAAAGTAAAATATACATAAAAAGATTCCTAAAAAAAGAAAGTTCATAAAAGAAGATTAAAAAATTGTCAGAAAATACTTATTAACAAAAAAACAATCTAACTATCCACTTTTGCATTCTTTTAAAAGAGATAGAAAAAAATAAAAAGAAAAGAAAGAGAAGAAAATTACCCTTACAAATAAAATCTAGCTTAAATGGCTTTTTGTGATTTTTTGAGTTTAACAAAATAAAAGAATAAAAATAAAGTACATGTTATGAAAGAAAAATAAAGCTATAGGAAAAGAAAAATAAATGAAGCTTTTAAAAGAAAAAGAAATACTAACAAAAAATAATTAAACTAATTACTAGAATGAAAAATAAAACATTATAAGGAATTTTAAAGTTAATTAACAAAATGCTAGAGAGGAGAACTACACTACCACTAGAAGAAAAGAAAAAAAAATTAAAAAAAAATAAAAGCTAGAAAAGAAATATTTAGCTAAAATAAAATAAAATAGAACATTAGTATTAATGTTGCAAGAAGAGAAATGAAAATGAAATAAAGTGCTAGTAAAAAGAAATTAAACTAAGTAAAATAAAAAAAAGAGAATAAATGCTAGAATATTAAAAGGTTACATTGAACTAACTATTACAAAAGGATAAATGCTAGAAATGTAGAAAGAAAAAAATACTAAAAGAAATTGAACTAGCATTAGAAGAAAATAAAAGAAAATGAAAAGAAAACAAAAAAAATGAAGAATAACCAAGCAACTATTAGAAAATATGAATATAATATTAACAATTATATTTACATGAATGTTAGTGCATTGATAATAGCAATTAACAATATTATAAGTTGTAATTGCCGAAATATATTAGCACTTATTTTGATGGTTAATGAAAGAAAGAAAGATAATGTGCTTACTATGGATGTGTAAACAAAATAATTAATTAAGAAGATTAAACTAAATGAAACAATTTAAACAATAAACAATGTTGATTACGTAAATAAAAAAAATGCACAAATTGAAATTGAATGTTAACCCAATCACTCCAAGAGAGAGAAAATGGAATTTTAGAAAGATCGGGAATCCAAACGAGCTACCTAGATTGGCGAAGAATCCTCAAGTTGGGAATATGCTTCAATGGTCCAATCCTTGAATAGTGATCCAAGCAAGACTTCAACGTCGATCGGAGGTTCGACAGGGTTTCGGCATCGAGGCTCGGGATTGCTCGATATATCAGCAGAGTCTCTCTCACTCAAAATTCGTACTGAAAACGTACGCTGGGGTACGATATTTATAGAATTCTTCAACCAATGAGATGTTGCCATGTTTTGGGACACGTCAGGCCATTTGGGGTTGGCAGTCGCCACAATGAATGTTGGCGGCCGCCATGTTTTTGGAAGTTTCGACAAAGTTCTATAACGGTCGCTATGATCAGAGTTGGCGATCGCCGTAATGAAATGTGGCGGTCGCCATTTTTTGCTAAGGTTTCTACAAAGTTCTATGGCAGTCGCCACAATGTAAGTTGGCGGTCGCTTTACTTGGGCAATAAGTTTTGATGGTCCGTCAAAATTTCATTGGTTTGAAGGTTTCGGATTCGAATACCAAACCTGGATCACTTTTCGAGAGTCAAACTAAGGCACTATTCCACCTGATCATCGGATTCACCTAAGATTAGGCGGAGTCAAATTGGGGTGTCAATAGTTGTTCCTCTTTGATATAACTTGCGTAGCAATGCGTGGAGTAAGTTATATCAAAGATTCAGAGACAACATCCATTTGATCGAGCCGTCAATCTTAAGCCACAAACATACAAGCATGTATATGATGTTGGTCGTACTCGAATTTTCATCGAGCTGCCTACGTACCCCTTTTTGCTAGGGATCATACCAGTTCTAAAAGTTAAAAGCCAAGTTATGGCTAAAAACTAGATTTATTAGAAGGAGAAAACATTTTAGAAAGATAAGGGTTTAAAGCACACATAATTATTTTTGAAATTATTTCTAAACACACAAAATTTTCTTGAAGTATTTATTTATTTATTATTTTTTTAAGAAACACCAGGGACTATAAGATTATTTTTGTAAAGAACACTCGCGAGAGTTATTCTTAAGGGAACCTGTTATTTTGTTGAAAGTCATTTTTTTTGCTAAAACTTTTCTCGATACATTTTTTAAGAAACATTTGAGATTATAAAATTATTATTATTATTATTATTATTGTTATTATTTTTTTGAAAAATTCTAAAAATTGTTTTTAGAAGAAAATGCACACTAAAAGTTTTAATGAGAAACACTTAAAGATTTTACATTTTCTAAAAAATTATTATTATTTTAAATAAAATGCATGCAAATAACAAAATAAGTCAAAAACATGTATTAAAATCCCAAACAGCCCATTCCAAAATCCCAACTCCTCATAATGGCAGTCTGACATGACGTGACTTTTGGACACTTAGCGGTCGCCAAGCCCAAACACTTCTGACATTGCGATTGCCGGGTAAAAACCCTTCAAACCTAGTGGTCGCCGTGTGGCGTTTCAGGAAACCGGTGGTCGCTTACTTTGAAGTTGGCGACCGCCAACTCCAGGAGCGCATAAGGTCCTTTGAGGCGCGTGGATCAGGTTCACTCGCTCCTTCCTCACTCTGTCTCTAAACTCTGGTGCTCTCGAGCTTCTCTCTCGTCTCTCCCTTAGCTTCCAAGCCTCCTCTCGCTTTCTTTTCGCTTCTCTCTGGTTCACACGATGTTCACACTCTTGTTCGTGATTCAACCCCTCTTCATGGCCAGCCAAGGCCATGACGATGACGATTTGGGGGCACGACAAGGCCCCTCTGCTACTGAGGGCTCTTCTATGGACGTCCCTCCTACAAGTGGGGGCACTTCCACGTAGACCACTGCTGCGATGGATTCCCTCGTGCTCGAGGCAGTGCTTGCCTCCCGCCGTGTTGCCGAGGAGGCACGAGCCGCTGCTGAGACTCAGGCTACTGCTGACGCTGCTGCAGAGGCCGCTATGGCTGACTTTTTTGATCCCAATGCTGGGGATGGTCATCCGGCCCCCTTCGACCCGCACACTTACGCACCATTGCCTCACCGCGTGGTTCCATATGGGATGAGAAGCTGCGAGACTCCTGATGATGCGGTTGCTGCCAACGTTCTCCTGCGATAGCCTAACCACCACATGTCTCGCCAACGCCCATCGGTTAGCATCCTATCCCTACTATTTCAATACAAGAGCATGGAATATCTCAAACGTAGACGCATGCCTACGATCCCCCATATGATGATGTAATGATGATGTTAATGATTTATTTTGATGTGTTGAATGATTTTGATGATGTGGATGGTGATTGGGATTTGGAACTTAGCTTAAGTTCTATGTGATGGAGATTAAAACAGTAGGGACACTAGGATTCTGAGCAAACAGCAAAAAGGGGCAATTATTATTTATTTTCAAACATAAAAGTTTAAGGAAAAAATTTTGTTTTTATTTTCGGGGCGTGAAAATTAAAAGGGTTATTTTTATCAAAATCCTAGAAGTTTAAGGGATATTTCAAAGACCTTTAGGAAATTTTTCAAAAATCCTAGAAAATTTAGAGAAACATTTTTAGAGAATCAAGAGAAGCCCTGGGAGATTTTAAGCAAAATTTTAGAAAACTTAGGAAAATATTTTGAAAGTCCTAGGGAATTTGGAAAATATTTTTAGAAAATCTTAGAAATTTTTAAAAAATTCTAAAAAAAAGAATTAAAGAGGAATTTTAAGAAGATGTTTAGAAAAATCTAAGAATTTTGAAGAAAATTTTAAGAAAATGTTAGAAAATCCTAGAAATTTTGCTAAAAATTTTAGAAAATTAAAAAAAATTTGTTAGAAAATCTTAGAAATTTTGCTATAAAAAAACTTAGAAAATCCTAAAAATTTTGAAGAAAATTTTGAGAAATTTTGTTAGAAAATCTTAGAAATTTTGCTAGAAAACTTAGAAATTTTTAAAAATTTTGAGAAAATTGTTAGAAAATCCTAAAAAATTTGAAGAAAATCTTAGAAAATCTTAAAAATTTTGAAATTTTTTTTCAAAAAATGGTTAGAAAAATCTTAGAAAAGTTTTAAGAAAATGTTAGAAAATTGTAAGAAATTCCAAAAATTTTGAGAAAAATCTTAAGAAAATGCCAGAAAATCTCAGAGGTTTTAGGGAGATTTTTTTTTTATATTTTTTTTTAATTTTATTTTTTATATTTTTTATTTTTGATTGGGGCAAAATTTTCAAAGATTCCTAGGAAAAAAATAATCCTAAAAGATTATGGTAAAAAGGGCAAAACACAAAATTATTATTATATATTTTTTATTTTTAGGAAGAATATTAGAGTGGTAGAGATTTGTCTGGTACACCAGGGCTTAGGGTTACTAGGATGTGCAAAAATCACGAACCTAGGGTTAGGGTGCCTGATTTTCTATGGCTTGAAAGGACTGAAGGAACCTAGGTTTTGTTCTCAGTTGTTTCCCTGCACTTTGCTTGTTTGATATGTTCTTTATGTATTCTCTATCTGTCTTCTCTTTACAGGCTGGTCACTATGTTCGAAGCTTCGGAGGCTCTTCTTCTGAGGAGGTGTTGGAGTGGTATGATGCCCTTCCTGCTCCTAGTTGGGCTTACATCAAGCCTCTGGCTTTACTCGCTTCATACCCCTGTTGGATAAGATGAGCAATGATTGGCTGTGACTGACAGCTCTGGCCGAGCGGTGGTAGGATACCACCAACACTTTCCATTTCACCACCTTCGAGGCCACCCTTACACCTCTGGACTTTGCCCTTATTACTGGCATTCGGGTTGGAGGAGCTCCCATCCCGTTTGATCCGACCATTACCGATTCTGCCGATGCATTAATGCACTTTCTCGGGGCCATTCCAGCACATATGGATGGAGACCGGGTCTGATACACCTAGTTTTTCGACCGTTTCAGATGCTTCCAGTGCACCGAGCCCCGCCACTACGAGTGGGTTGCCCGGGAATTCTTGATGTATATGTTTGGCACCTCATTATTTTTGAACATGGAGAATACTGTACATTTGCACTACCTGGGCACCTTGGCTCGTCTTGACCGTGTGGCATTTTTTGACTAGGGAGGAGCTGCTCTCGCCACCCTGTACATCTTCATAAGGACTCTCACTCGATTCCCCCAGGAGCTCAGCATCGGGGGATACTGGAGGGTCTGGGAGGTATGATTTAGTTTCTTCAATCTTCCATTCATTTATGTTATCTGTTATTCAATATCTTCTTACTGAGATCTTTTCTTTGCAGTTGTGGACTTATGAGTTTCTTGGGCTTCATGTCCCGACGAACTCTACGGTAGACCCTCTAGTCATTCCCCGAGCAGCCCGGTGGTCCCGAGGGCTAAAAGGGAAGAAGGCCATAAGGATGGACCTTGACCGATTTCGGGTGTCTTTGGACCGGCTGACCCCTGACCAGGTATCTTTATTTACTATTCAATACACTGCTTTCTTTATTTTACTGCTTACTACGCTGTTCACTGTGCTGCACCGCACTGTTTTTCATTCCGTTCACTGTACTGCACCGCACTGCACTGGGCACTGTACACTGTTCATCTTACTGTATGTCTTATTGTTCCTTTGCATTGTACTATACTTTGAATTGTCGCAGGTTCACTGGGATGTCTAGAGGGGGTAGAGGATCGGGCCGGCACGGATCTGATGTGCAGCCGCGACATTGTCGCGAGGCATATCTTGCTGGAGGGCCCATTTGAGCGGGAGTACTATTTAGGAGAGCGAGTGGTTCGCCAGTCGCTCGGCCTGGATAACTTTTGGATCCTAGTGGTTCCCCCAGCTTGTATGCGTCGGGCTGAGGATCTGAGCCGGGTTGACCTTCTACTGGAGACAGTTGGGACCCCCGACTATGGAGCTGCTTGTAGCAGAGGGAGATTATACGGCTTGGGCCCGGACTCATCTGATGGGACCACTAGGACCCGGGCCAGCTAATGGCAGGAGGAGGCGAGCATTAGGGGATGAGGGAGTTGGTGCAGCTGTCGGTGCCGAAGCGGGAGCTGCTGTTGGTGGAGATGCCGCTGCTGCTGAAGGTGCAGGAGGGAAGAGGGGTCCAGAGATCCCGTGGGATGTCCAGATCGAGGTATATGGCTTCCCATTCCCTCTGGCGGTTCCTATTCCACCGTCATCGGAGTTCGGGGCTGACATCGGCCAGGTTTGTCTTTTACCTTTCCTTCAGCTACTTATTCTTTTATTTGCTCATTTCACTTGAACTGCTCTCCTCTTTGCAGATGGATCAGGCTCGGCTAGACCATACCATGCTGATGGTTATCCATTTGAGAGCTTTAGTCCGGCAAATGGATGCTCCGATGCGAGCAGCCAGTGTTGCTTTCACGCATGCGACAATTGTGAGTAGTTTACATGTCCTTTTTGGTTTTTTCTGCACTCTTTATTATTATTCTATTCTGAGTTATACTCCTCTTCCTGGCAGCCTCCAATTCCAGCTACAGTCATTGTACCGCCGCAAGCTCCGGTTAGGCTTCTTGCTCTGACCCCAGCTCCCACTCGAGGCCGTGGATCCCGAGTATCTTCTCGAGCTCGTTCCAGAGGGTCGGTTTCATCTGCTCGGAGCTGATCCAGAGTTGTTTCTTCCTCTGGCAGTGATGACGGCGACGACTTCGACAGACTCTTCGAGGATGACAGCTCGAAAGAGGTTGGCCCTTCCTGTTGAGTCCGCTCGAGGCATCTATGAGAGATAGAGAGCTTCCCCTCCCCTCCTTTTTTTGTTATTTTTGCTCCGATACATTCACTCTTTATAGGTCCTTGGTTTAACATATTTTTATTTATCTGCCTCATGGGCCTGTGTGCCCCAGTTTGACATATTGACATACACTTACTTGATCCATGGGCCTGTGTGCCTTAGTTTACTATTTTATTAGGTCTGGGTGCCCCAGTTATACTTTGATACATTCTACTACTTTTTGATACATTTTGGAGCCTTCGTGCCATTTATTACCTTATATTCATCTGCTTGTATGGTTCTCTTTTACTTTACTGCTCAAACTGCAATGGGTGCATAGTTCAGATGCCACAACTAATACATATCACACAAACTACAAACTGACCCATACTCGCCATGTTCAAACATAACGGTCGCCATAATATAACTTGTCGGTTGCCACTTTCCCAAATTGTGTACTTGGCGGTCGCCCATTTCAACATGGTGGTCGCCTGGTCAAAGGAATGATGTCACTGTACTATGCTTTTTAGAGTTGGCAGTCGCCAATTACAAGGTAGCGGCCGCCACAATAAGTGTGCCTTTTATCAAATTTTTAGTTTCTCGCCCTTTTCTGCCCTATAAATACTGTCTTGGAGACCTCGTTTGCTATTGTTCGGACTTAGATCGCCAATCCCCTTTCTTCATGGATTGAGGAATCCTCCCATATCGAACATTTGAACTTTACCCCTTTCGGCCTCATTGCCCTTTTCTCACTAAGGACTGTGAAGATTAACATACCTTTACTAATGGCTACTGCACAACTGTGGAATTCGCAGTCTCACGGCTTTCGGTTTCGTTTTGAAGAACTCTGCCCCACTGTGGAGGAGTTTGCTACCATTTTAGACCTGACTCTGTGGAGTTTCGTTGTCGTTCCCACTCCCTTTCTTTCAGTTCGGTAGCAGGTGATGCAACTATGTGGTCTATCTAGAAGGGAAGCTTCTCTAGTAATATCAGGTGACTGTCTTGACATTCCATGGCTGATTGAAAGGTTCAGTCCTACTGGCGACCTTCGCAATCTTGACTTTTAGCTGCGGCGTCGTTATGCTCTTTGCTTTTGTCTTCTTGCCTGGTATCTTCTTGTTCCTTCTGACGATCGAGTTAGCTATGCACTGATTGACATTGCTAGTTAGATGTGGGTGGGGAATAACTTTATGCCCCTTATTTTGGCCAAGACACTGCTGGGGTTAGACGCTTTTCATCGTGGTGAGACCACCACTTTTGCTGGTAGCTCCTTATTTCTTCAGGTTAGCCCAACATCTTTATATGTATCAAGTCTACTGTCATACTGCAAAGCCTTTCTCTTACTGTTCTAACTCTTGTTACAGATCTGGTTGATGGAAAAGGTGAACCTTGTTCAGAAGCCTCCTACTGATAGGCACAATGCCATTGCTTTCCTTTACCGCCCCCATTATCAGATGTGTGATACGGAGGCAGCTTGGTGACAGTATCTTTCTTCTCTGATCGGCCCAGAAATTACCTGACAGTGCTCTTGGTGGCAGATTCCCGCCATGACTCTGACCACTATGAACCACCTTGGCGTTCTGCTAATTGGTATGTGTCAGACTACTTTCTACTATCCTCGTAGGATCATGCGGCAGTTCGGGCGAAGTCAGATCATATCTCCCAGCATTCAAGGTTGTCTGATTTCATCTACACTGCGGGCCTCATTTTTGTCATCGTATCAGGAAGCTTGGTCATCTCGCTCACAGATGGAGATGCAGGAACTGCAGTGTCCTTCATTTTCTGCTGAGTACCAGGCGTGGCTAACACAAGACAGGGAGGAGAAGGATAAAGAGGAGGGGAAACATGCAGCGAAAAGGAGAAGGGTTTGTGGATCTCTGCTTCATTTTGAAAATTTCATAGCTTTTTTTTTATAGAGTTTGGAACTTGCATGCCCCTCCTTTTATTTTAAAAACTTTGTGATCTTGCTTAAAGTAATGAAAAACTCCCACTTCATGTTTAGGATGGTTCAAATTTATCCAAAACTTGAAGACTTTATTATCAAAATTCAAAAATTAATTTGCATTGGTCTTACTCATATTCGAAGATTGTTAATAACAAAGAATATGGTCGAACTTCTCAAAAGAAGTTGCCTACGTATTAGGCCTTAACGTAGTTCGGGCTCAATTTTCGCTCGGGTATTGACACTCTCCTTTTGTGGTGCCCTAATTTTTACCAAAGTCGCCCTTTCGGGTTTTCGATTTTGCGGGCTACTCTAACTTTTTTCTGAGTTGCCTTGTCAATTTTCAACTCAGTGAGCTTTTATTTTCTTTTATTTTCTCTTTTTACCTCAGGGATAGTACTTTTTGAGTTGGTCGAGGTTAACTAGAGTGGAAAATACATTGCCATCCAGATCCATAATGATGACTGCACCACCGATCATGAAGGTCTTGATGAGAAACGGTCCGGACCAGTTTGGTTTGAACTTGCCTCTCGGATCAAAGATAGGAGCTCTGATCTCCATAAGAACCAAATCTCCTTCTCTAAGATTTTGAGTTTTGACCTTTTTATTGAATTCTCGAGCTATCCTCCTTTAGTAACCTTGTACATGAAATAGGGCTTGCAATCTTCTTTCATCAAACAAAAGCAACTCTTCCATCCGGTTCCTCTGCCATTCTGCTTCTGAGATATTGGCCTCGACCACTACTCTTAATGAAGGGATTTTCACCTCAATGGGAAGAACAGCTTCCATCCCGTACGCTAAAGAGTATGGTGTGGTCCCAGTTGAAGTTCTGATCGACGTCCTATATCCTCATTTGGGCTCCAGGCGGTATGTCAATCATGGATGCTAGGATGGCCAGAGTATCGGCGAACTTATTCTGCAGTCTTGGTACATGGGTGAAGACCACCGATTCAAAGCACGGTATCAGCTTCTCTAGCTCCTAATGGTTGAGAATCAATGTTACGTCCCTGACCTTCCATTCTTCTCTAACTTGTGAAACCACTAGTGCTGAGTCTCCAATGACTTCTAGTTTCTTTGCCCCTAGTTCTATGATTTCCTCCAATCCCGCTAAACATGCTTCATACTTAGCCTGATTGTTGGTGACCTCAAAATTGAGTTTTAATGATAAGGGGACATACGATTCGTCGGGAGTGACAAGGAAGACTCCTATTCCGTAGCCATATTAATTGGATGCGCCATCAAAATATAGAGTCCATTTGTCATCCCCAACTTTCATTAGCTGTTCGTCAGGAAACTGAAACTCCGTGTCTTTGCCTCCTTCAATTGGTTGATCGGCCAAGAATTCTTCCACTGTCCTGCCTTTGACTGGCTTTCGGGTGACGTACTTTAGATCAAACTCAGATAATAACAGCAACCATTGGGCTAGCCTACCTGCCAGTGCTGCCATTTCAAACAGATACTTCAATGGGTCCATCCGAGAAATGATGTTCACTATGAAAGACAACATGTAATGCCTCAGTTTTTGGGAAGCCCAACGGGTCTTCTCTAATGGTGTATATCGTATTTCTGACCCGGTCATCTTCTTGCTTAAGTAGTAGACGGCCTTTTCAGTTCTAATTTCTCCTTCTTGTGCCAGTATACATCCCATAGCTGAATCAGTCACTGACAAGTAAAGAATCAGTGGCCTATCAGGTTCGGGGGGAGCTAGAACAAGTGAATTTTATAGGTACTGTCGTATGGCATTGAAGGCATCTTGGCATTTCTGATCCCACGCAAACTTGATTCCCTTCTTCAACAGGCGGAAGAGCGGCTCACAGGTAGTTGTCAACTTTGCGATGAACCGACTGATAAACTAGATTCTTCCCAGAAAGCCCTTAACTTTTTGCTCGATCTTCGGAGGAGGCATTTCTAAAATTTCTTTGATCTTTGAAGGGTCGACTTCAATACCTCGTTGAGTGATCATGAATTCGAGAATTTTTTCGGCAGTAACTCCAAATGCACACTTCTGCAGGTTGAGCCGCATCTTGTACTTTCGAATCTTTACAAAGAATTTTTGTAGAGCTGTTATGTGGCCTTCCCAATCCTTAGATTTAACTGTCATATCATCCACATACACTTCGACCTCCTTATGTATCATGTCATGCAATAAGGTAGTGGCAGCCCTTTGATAGGTTGTCCCTGTATTTTTCAAACCAAACAGCATCACACGATAACACTAGGTGCCCCAAGGCGTGGTGAATGTCGTCTTCTCTCTGTCTTCGAAATTCATCAAAATCTTGTTGTACCCAAAAAAACTATCCATGAATGACAGCAAGGCATGCCCCGCTGTACTATCTACCAAGACATCAATGTGTGGCAGTAGAAAATCGTGCTTCGCGCTAGCCTTGTTGAGGTCCCGAAAATCCACGCAGACTTGGATATGACCATCTTTCTTTAGTACCGGAACAATGTTGGCTACCCATTTTGGATACTCGGTTACCATCAGGAACCCAGCGTTGATCTGTTTGGCAACCTCTTCCTTGATCTTTAAAGCCCATCCTGGCCGAATCTGTCTTAATTTTTGTTTGGGGTCAATTCCAGGCATATCTTCGTAAGGCCAGGCAAACACATCTTTGAATTCTTTTAATAAAGTTATTAATTGTTCTTATTCAACTAAGGATAAAGAAGAACCAATTTAAACATTTTACGGGTTAGTTCCATTACCCAGATTTATTGATAAAGTTTCTTCAATTATTGGTTGGGCCCGCATTTCTTCTTCTCTTCTTATTAAAAGTTTTATTTCTTCGGGGATATTCCCATCGAATTCAAAATCGTCAAAAAGTGTATGAAATAAATCAAACAAAGAAGAGTAACCGAAAATTTCGTTCATTTCATTAAGAACAGTGGAAATTACAAATTTGATGGTAAAGCAAATAGAGGAGCACCAATAGATGTGCCCTCAACTACAAACTCCGACTCAAATTTGGACTCGGGATAGACGACCTGCTCATTACAAAACTCGATGGTCTAATTCTTCATTTCTTTCGCAGCAGCATCAACGATAAGCTTGGTGCAGTCGACTGGCGCGTTGAAACCCATCATGAAGCAGTCTGATTCGGTTATACGTAACTGAGCCATATCCTCATTGAACAGCACTCCCATATCAATACCATCGAGCTTGTCGGTCCAGTCTTCCTCCTGGTCCTTCTTTCCTTCTTCTTTCCCTTTTCAATGCCTCTTTCTCCTCTGTGTCAAATAGCTGATGGCTAAAAAAGTTCTCCAACCCTGGCAACTTTTGATTGGTCTCTTCGTCGATCCACGGCTCCAGAAAGCCACAATAAGAGAAATCTTCCCCCTCTTTAACGAAGTATCTGTTGAGCGTCCTGGAATAATTGACCTCTCGTCCCTTTCTAGGCCCTTCCAGATCTTCTTCTATTGGTTTATACCCAAAATCAAAATAGTGTGAAGTCGACAATACCTGAATGGGTTCCAGGATTCCCTACTGCTTGCGCCCTAATCCCATGCCAGGGAAGAAGGACATTCTTCTCATCATTGTTATAGCCCATGGGTTGGCATACCTTTCTTCTTCATTCATCAATGTTTGAACAGCCTGTGCTTCATCAAACTGAAAACTACTAAGCAATACATCATCTTCGCTATGCTAAACTTCTAACAGAGTTGTGCCCTCTCCTCTTTTCAGAGGGTGAATACTATCCTCTCTATGAATTGTAAGAACTGTCCCATTTTTTATCAATTTCAATTTTTTGTGAAGGGTAGACGGTACTGCCTGTACATTTAGGTCATGCATCCACGGCCTACCCAGCAGCAGATTGAAGGAGGCCAGCACGTCTAGCACATGAAACTCAACTGACGTCTCCAGAAGTCCTACTAAAACGGCAAATGACACCAGTCCTAGTACATCCCTTCTTGTATTATCGTAGGCTCGCACCCCTTGATTGCAGGGAGTGAACTGGTCTGGCCTCATCCCTAAGCAGGCAGCCGTTCTTAATAGGCAAACGTTCAAGGTAGACCCATTATCAATGAGGGTAACTGGGACCCATTTTTCTAGGCATTTGACGGTGATATGAAGCGGCTTGTTGTGACTTTTTCCTTCAGCGGGCAAATCCTTATCAGAAAAGAAAATAACTTTTGGTTCGATGGCTGGCAGAATAAGCCCAATAAGCTGCTCAAGAGTTGCATCTATCGGGACACTGACCTTGTTCAACACCTTCAAAATAGCTTGTCTATGTTTACGTGACGACATCAACAATCCCCAGATAATGATGTTGGCCTGCGTCTTTTTCAACTATCTCAGTACAGCATCATCATCCTCCTCTTATTCTGTCTCTTTTCCTTTCCCACTTGGCTATCCTCTTTCTAACTGAGTTAATTTAAAATGTCATCCACTTCTAGTTAGGTGTTCCATGCCATCTTTGGGATCCCATAATTCCGACATCACATTATCAATCTGTCTCACTTCGTCCACGTGCGGAGGGCTTTCGAACACCCACAAATCATTTAGGTCACTAACGACTTCCTTTCCCCTTCTTTCCTCGTTGTCTTCGATAGCCCGTATATTATCAATTTCTTCCCAGATGTCTTCCTCAATAAAATTCACTTGCTGCCCCTGGCAGCCGAGAAATTAGTCCACTTTTCCACGTCTGATTTTAACACGATTCTTACCAACCAGTAGGACTGCATCTCGTCGACGTACACTTTCTCCTCAAAAAATTGGGGAAGAGTGATTCCATCAAGTGTATGACCAAACCCATAAGGTCGAATCGGGTAATCCAATGGCCAATCATCTTCTTCATTGCGCTCCTCCTCTTGTTGGTAGGCTTGGATTATTGGTTGATACCATTTTCAGGTATTATCATTTCATTCCTCCATCCTGTCTCAACTGCCTCTAATCATCATGAATGAGCATGCCGTCTGATCATCAGTTATTAAAACATGAGGGCGTGGTAGGTGTGCTGGACAGATGTGCTGACTCGGGTCCTCCGATTCTCCTAGAGACATGTAATTTATCCCAGCTTGCTTGGCATGATTCGGCATTGGGTTAGTAGTGACATTCGGCTTTGGGGTAGCTGATGGAGGAGGGATCACTTTGTTGTCAATGAAATTCTGAATCTCGTGACGGAGCCTCATACATTTGTCTATTAAATGCCCTTGGCCTAGGTGGAAGGTGCAGTATTGAGAGGTATTATATCTCGGGGGAAGCGAGTCGGGCACTGGCATGGGATCTAGTACCTTGATGAGTTCTTTTTCTACAAGACGGCTTTAGGCAGTGGACAATGGAATGTTGAGAGGGGTAAAAGTTCTTCGCGGCTGTTGTTACTTTTGCTGGCCATCGCCTGGCTGCTAAAGGTTGCTTGTTTGATGGGTGGAAGAAGAAGGGTTCAGAAGGTTCACCTCGCCCGAACAGGACACGAGGTTAGTTGTAGCGGATTGATTCTGGTTGGTTGTGGGAAAATTCTTTCTTGGTGGTTTCTGACTGAATTCTATTTTCTCGATATCACCAGATTCGATAGCGTTCTCAATTTGCACCCCAACGTCGAACAACTGTTCAAAGGTAGAAAGTGACTGCGTTATGAGGTAGCGCTTTAACAGAGACTGTAAATTCTTAACCACAATCCTCACCTGTTCTTTCTCAGTGGGCCTGTTTGTCATTTTGACGGCCTTACCCCTCCATCGAGTCAGGAAGTCAACAAGCGATTCCCTATTCTCCCGTTGGGTCATCTCGAGCTCTCGGGTAGTTACATCTAGTTGGACATTGTAACTATACTGGCCGATAAAAACCGTTGCAATGTCTTCTCAAGTCCTAATTTTAGCTACATCAAGGGAAAGAAAAAATTATTTTTGGGCTGTCCCAGAAAGAGATCGGTGAAAGAGCTGAGCCTTCAACTGGTCATCAATCCCCATCAGTGACAGGGTACCAACATACATTCGAAGATGAATTTTGGGATCTCTAGTTCCATCAAACTTTTACATGTCTGGCATTTTAAATTTTTTCGGTAATTTAGCATCTAGGAACAAACATAGTCTCCCTACATCCAACATGTGTTCCTTGACTCCCTTGGCTTTCCTGAGGACCTTCTTCATCCGGTCGATCTTCTCAATCAATGCAGACTCTCTAGATTGCGCAGTATTTTCCCCCTCGACTATCACCTGCCGAGGGTTCTGTGGTGGTGGTGGAACAACTTGCGGTCCATCGGGGACCTGGTTTTCATCCCAAAAGTCTTCTCCATTTTTATTCGTGTCATTCGATTATCCATTTGCAGCATGGATATGGGCTTGAATTACCCGAATTGGTGGTTGACATTGCACTTGATCCTGGGTCTGTTGCTCTATGGCTCTCTGTATATCAGTAATCGCCCTCATTAGGGCTGCAAGATTCATCTCATTTTTTACCATTTTAGCAGACTCAATCAACTGTTCAGATACCCTACAAAGTCTTCCTATCCCTGATCCTTCACAGACACGTGTTGACTGTACTTTTCTAGACCCAATGGTAATTCCACAGAGAGACCTAGATCCCAAAAGCAAAATGACCAGTATCAAACACTTTTCAGGTAAATATTCTGACAGCAGATAGCAGATATCTTAAATTCCCAAAATAACAAATCGTGAGCAGATAACCATGGAAGCTATAACAATGCCCTTGTCGGGCTCATATTGGTAGCATAACAATAGGATGACTCAAAAATCACTATGATGGCTGAAGAGGGGATCAACTAAATTCTAAGGGAAAGGATTGCCTAAAACGGACAACACTCTGGCAAGAAAACAAAGCTATGCTGATTGAACTAGTTCGACCTAAAAATTCTTAAAAAAAATGGGCAGCATGAAGGTAGGAAAATAATTATCACGGATATTACAAGGGTTTGAAAGAAACGAGCTTATGTCGAGGATTTGGAGGAAACGAGCCTATGTCAAGGGGGAGAGAACTAATGACCCGAGAAGATCTCGGAGGAGAGAGAAATCACGCTAGAAGTTAAGACGAAACATGGTCATGATGACGGTAAGAAAAATCGAAATCGGTGAGAAATAAAAACCCGAGTAAGGACCCGAAGGAAAGGCTAGGCTGAGCAAAAGATAACAGAAAACCTAGGTCGAACCCGGAGAAAGAACTAGCCTAAACTTGATCAAAACAATCCTAGCAGTATGAAAACAAAACATACAATGAAGAAAAACACATAATCCTACTAGGGTTAGCAACACTTAATTGGGGGGTTTTAAGTTCACTACATGCAAAAGGCCAATTTTCGAACGGGGTACCTTCTGAATAGAGCCGGGTATATACCTCACATGCCTGGAATGGTGCAGGACATGATCAAACAGTACGCCCGAACTATTTTATTGCACCTATGATTGCGTACAGTCAGTAAGGGTTGTCCGTCTTCCCAACAATCCCCGAAACAGATTAACGTTCAGGGCATTAGGTCGACCAGGCAGAGGGGTTTGAAGAACAATGCATATGCATGCAAAAATATAAATGAGAAATACATATTAAGAAACAATGATGTTTTCGAGTCTAGCCCTCTTATTTGATTTTAGAAACCAGTCCCCAGCAGAGTCACTAGAAAATATTGTGGCATTGGGATTTTGAGGTCAAAAATAAAGAAATTCAAAAGATATTTTAAAAAATATTTTAACACATTAAAAATCAAATTTTAAAAATCCCTTTTTTATTGAAAATAGAGTTGCCACTTAGTTTCTAAGAAAATTAAGAAAAACAAAAATGGCTTATCGATATTTAAAACGTTAACCAGAGAAAAATGGTTCGGAGGTTAAGGTACGAATCGGGAAAGGTGCTAGGCACCCTGTTCGCCCAACCGTAAGGTTGACCTCTACTAATCATCATTGATTCTTTAATAGAATTTTTCAAATGCATGCACATAAAAAAATGGAGGCTAAGAGAGTACATCTAAAATCAAATACGAAAAATACATAAGATATGTACATAGCTCTCCAAATTAGAGCAAATAAATGGGGTAAAATCCTAAGTCCTAAGATATGTAATTTCTAGTTAAAGGATACATAGAATATTTCTACATACAATATTCATAAAAATAAACTAACTATCATTATTTAAATAAAAGAGTAAAAGCATGGTAGAAATTGTTAAAATTACCTAAATATAAATTTGCTACAAAAGATAAACTAAATTATCCTAAACATGCTTTTAAGTAAAGAAACTAAAACATGCATTAATGTTAACATGATAAATTAATAAAAAAATGAGAAATGCAAAACAAAAGATACATAAAAAGAATCTTAAAAAAAGAAAGTTCATAAAAGAAGATTAAAAAAATGTCAGAAAATGCTTATTAACAAAAAAACAATCTAACTATCCACTTTTGCATTCTTTTAAAAGAGATAGAAAAAAGTAAAAAGAAAAAAAACAGAAGAAAATTACCCTTAGAAAAGAAATCTAATTTAAATGGCTTTTTGTGATTTTTTGAGTTTAACCAAATAAAAGAATAAAAATCAAGTAAATGTTATAAAAGAAAAATAAAGTTATAGGAAAAGAAAAAGAAAATAAAACTTTTAAAAGAAAAATAAATATTATCATTAAAAGAAATACTAACAAAGAACAATTAAACTAATCACTAGAAAGAAAAATAAAACATTACAAGAAATTTTAAAACTAATTAACAAAATGCTAGAGAGAATAACTACACTACCATTAAAAGAAAAGAAAAGAAAATGAAAGAAAAATAAAAACTAGAAAATAAACATTTAGCTAAAAGAAAATAAAATAGAACATTAGTATTAATGTTACAAGAAGAGAAATGAAAATGAAATAAAGTACTAGTAAAAAGAAATTAAACTAACTAAAATAAATTAAAGAGAATAAATGCTAGAATATTAAAAGACAACATTGAACTAACTATTACAAGAAGATAAATGCTAGAAATGTAGAAAGAAAGAAATACTAAAAGAAATTAAACTAACATTAGAAGAAAAGAAAGGAAAATAAAAAGAAAACAAAAAAAATGAAGAATAACCAAGCAATTATTAGAAAATGTGAATATAATATTAACAATTATATTTATATGAATGTTAGTGCATTGATAATAACAATTAACAACATTGTAAGTTGTAATTGTCGAAATATATTAGCACTTATTTTGATGAGTTAATGAAAGAAAGAAAGATAATATGCTTAATGTGAATGTGTAAACCAAATAATTAATTTAGAAGATTAAACTAAATGAAACAATTTAAACAATAAACAAAATTCATTACGTAAACAAAAGAAATGCACAAATTGAAATTGAATGTTAACCTGATCACTCCAAGATAGAGAAAATAGAGTTTTAGAAAGATCAGAGATTCAAACGAGGAACCTAGATTGGCAGGGAATCTTCAAGTCGAGAATGTGCTTCAATGGTCCAATCCTTGAGTAGTGATCCAAGCAAGACTTCAACGTCGGTCGGAGTTCGGCAGGGTTTCAGCGTCGAGACTCGGGATTGCTCGATGTATCGGCAGAGTCTCTCTCACTCAAAATTCTTACTGAAAACATACGTTAGGGTACGGTATTTATAGAATTCTTCAACCAACGAGATATTGCCACGTTTTGGGACACATCAGGCCATTTAGGGTTGGCGGTCGCCACAATGAAAGTTGGCGATCGCCATGTTTTTGGAAATTTTTACAAAGTTCTATGACGGTTGCCATGATGAGGGTTGGAGGTCGCCATGATGAAAGGTGGCGGTCTCCATTTTTTGCTAGAATTTCTACAAAGTTTTATGGTGGTCGCCACAATGTAAGTTGGCGATCGCCTTACTTGGGCAACAAGTTTCGATGGTTCATCAAAATTTCATTGGTTTGAAGGTTTCGAATCCGAATACCGAACTTGGATCACTTTTCGAGGATCAAACTGAGGCACTATTCCACCTATTTTCATCGTCGAATTCACCTAAGATTAGGCAGGGTCAAATTGGGGTGCCTACAACTGGATCTTGAGTTCAGTAGACTGGATCGTGCTTCTGTGGGTTCAGTCGATTGGATCTTGAGGGTCAGTCGATGGACAATGTGTTTGGGCATTTTTGACTAGATTCCAGTAGGGTGTTTAGGTCAACTTGAGGGGGGTCCAGTCAACTGGATTCTAGACTGGGTGTTTAGTGTTTTGGTGGTTGGTTCATTGGTTTCTAATTAGTTTCTAACGGTATTCAGTTGATTGATTATGGGATTAGTCGACTGAAATACTGTTCGATTCTTTTAGGGGTTCAGTTAGTCGTGTTGTTGTTTCGAGGATCATGTCGTGACCTCGGGTGTTAGTTTAGGTGTCGTTCTCTGGGGAGACATGCATGGTGAGGTGAGGGTGTGATGCACGGTTAGGTGCGTGGTGTTTGTTCTTCGTTGGCCGCGGGGCGTGTTTGGGCCCGTGGTTCTTTTGGCTAAAAGGTTGCGTTTTTGTGAAAATTGTGGTTTTAAGGGTTTGGAGTTGGCCTTTGGGTTAGGCGTGGTTTTGTGGGTTGTTGGTCGTCCATGGGAGTGGATGTCGGGTTATATGGCGGGTGGCATCATGATATGAAATTATATATGGCTATGTGCGTTTATAACTGGTTGTGTACATTTATAACTCTAGTTTATTTATGTGCGGATTATGTAGATGGATTACATGGCTTTAATATCATTATGTGTAACATGGTTTTATGCATTTAAACCCTGGTTTAGTTATGCATACGTATATGGAATGGGTTAGATGAATATGTGGTTTGGTGAATGTTAACCCTGGTTAACAAGGTGTTTGTTGGGGCTGAGGTCCCTCGGGAGAGAGACCGATATGGTGTGTTTGTTGGGGCTGAGGTCCTTCAGGAGAGAGACCGAAAAGGTGCATTGACGGGGCTGCGGTCCCTCAGGTAAAGCCTAATAAGGTACATGGATTGCATGGAATGCATTATGGGATGGATAAAACCAATTTTGAATTGCTTTTAAGACTCGCGTGAATTGCGATATGAAAACCATTTTCAAATCGTTTTCGAGGCTCATGTGAGTCCAACATGGTCATTATCCTCGCTTTTTCTTGCATATGAAAATCGTTTTGAATGCTTGAAAGAGAGTCTAAAATTACACCTCGTTTTCCTAGCATGTTTAGCTTATATTGCATGTGTTGTCTAGTTTCTACTGAGCTTTGGCTCACGGTGTGGGATTTGAAATGTTTTTTAGGTACCGGTCACGTAGGTTGATCTGGGGTTGCTGGAGAGGCGAAAGATTTGTAGTCTTTCTTTTTGTTCTTTTTATATCATGTATGTTCACATATTTTTTCAGTGTTGGAACCATGTAATGTAAGTCGTTTGGCGATTATATACAATGCATGTATGTTTTATATTGAGAGTGTATTCTCGGGTTTGGTGTTATGTTGGTTGCTTGTGGGTGTTTCACGTGGCCCGGTGTTTGGGGCGTGACAGGCTACTTCTTTTAACTGGCCATTTAGGAAGGCACTTTTCACATCCATCTGATATAATTTAAAATTTAGAAAACAAGCGACATCAAGAAGAATACGAATAGATTCTAATATAGCCACAGGTGCAAAGACCTCGTCAAAATCTATTCTTTTTACTTGGGTGTACCCTTATGCTACTAACCTAGTCTCATTTCTCACTATAGTGCCATGTTCATCATGCTTGTTCTTGAAAATTCACTTAGTGCCAATGACATTAACATTCTCAGGTCTTAGCACTAACTCCCAAATATCATTCTTGACAAATTGTTTGAGTTCCTTATGCATAGCATTCACCCAACAATTGTCAGTCAAAGCCTCTTTCACATTTTTTGACTCAATCCAAGACACGTAACACAAATGACTTACTTGATTTACCTGATTTTGCATTTGTCGACGTATTATCATTTGTTTTGTTACCTCTCCAATCACCTGTTCTAATGGTTGATTTAGCTTAACTCATAAGGAGGGTTCCAATGCTGCTTGCTCCTTTGGTGCTGTCACAATGTCAGAATTTACATCCACTATTTGTTTAGGGGAGGTAGGCTGAACTAGATCTTCAAGTATCTAAGAGTTAACCTGATCTACTTCTGGTATCAATGCTTTTTAGAATTTCCTGTATTATCAACGACTACATTAATAGATTCCATAACAGTAGAAGTACGTAAATTATAAACTCTATAAGCTTACTATTAATGGAATAGCCAAGAAATATCACATCATCACTTATGGAGTCAAATTTACCTAACTGTTCATGATATTTTAATATATAACATTTGCTTCCAAAAGTTCTGAAATATTTCACATTAGGCTTCCTACCTTTCCACAACTCATAAGCAAACTATTTGGTGCCAGGTCATAAATAAACTCAATTAATAACATAGCAAGCAGTATCTATAGCCTTGGCCCAAAACTTGAGAGAAATATTTTTACCATAAAGCATAACCCTGGCTATCTCATGTACCACTTTATTTTTCCGTTCTACTAAACCATTCTGTTGTGGTGTTTTAGGAGCGAAAAACTTATGTTGGATTCCCTGTTTGCCACAAAAATTTGAGAATTCAGAGTTCTCGAATTCCTTTCCATGACCTGATCTAATCTTTGTGATGTGCTGATTCTTCATTTCCTATTTATTATTCATTCTAAGACATAGGGACTTAAAAGCATCAAACGCGTCAGATTTTTCTCGCAAAAAGTTCACCTAGGTAAGCTTAGAAAAATCATCCACCACAAGAAAGATATATTTCTTGCCATTTATACTCTCTGTTCTAGTAGAACCCATAAGATTCATGTGAAGAAGCTACAGAGGATATTGAGTAGCAAACTGATTTATTTTCTTGTGCAAATCCAACTTCATAGATTTCCTTTTATGGATTTTTAATGAATTGATAGGTGTAGTGTCTATTTTTAATGTTGGTCTTTTTATTTTTATTTTTTGTATTCATTCAATAAAGAGGATTTATAACAATAAAAAAATGTGTCAAAATATAAAAATAAAAAAAATGCCCTGTAAGAAATATGTATTACAAACAGAGCTAAAAAGTTGAAAAAAGTCAATCAAGAAATATGTGAGTTTATTTTGATGATTTAATTATCCATATTGTATAGTATTAAAAAATATATTAATTTTTTTTATTTTAAAATAATTTAAAATGCACGCGCATCGCGTGTGCCCCGATACTAGTCTTCCTAAAGCCTTCGTTGCCACCCAAGAAGGAACAGTATCATGAATGGGAGATGGATAGGCACGTCGGAACAACCCAAGACGCTATGAGAATCCGAAAGCTCGAAAAACAAAGAGAAGCCAAGAGGAGAAAATTTCAATAACTCAAGAACAAGACTCTTTTACCGAAGGTCAATCTAGTCTCCTCCAATTCGGTTCTAGTACCTCCAAGGTCTGTATCCCCATTCCTGTTCTACCAATTCCTAGGGTTTCTATATGTTCTCCAGTCACTTTCATCCATCCCTCCCAATTCTAGGGTATCTTATGTTTTCTAATTTCAGTCTATCTTTCTTATTTATTTATATACGCGGTTGATGAGAACATATATTAGAATCGTATCTTATGTTTTCTAATTTCAGTCTATCTTTCTCGTTTATTTATATGCGCAGTTGATGAGAACATATATTAGAATCGTAACACAGTATTTTTTTTTCAAAGTTCGCTCCTTTTCTATATACTATACATCAATTCATTGTTGGTTGGAAGTCTGTTCTCTCTCTCTCTCTCTCTCTCTCTATATATATATATATATATATATAAATAAAGAAATGATCTTTAGCTGAAGAAAATTTCATGATCATTAGCCCAAGTTTTTTTTTTTTTTCTCTTTTTGTTTAATGAATTGATAGTTGTAGAAAAGTAACAAATTCAATAAAAAAAATTAAAAATTTTAGAAATGTAAAATAAAATGATCTTTAGCCGAAGAAAATTTCATGAATTTTCAATGAATTAATAGTTGTAGAAAATTAACAAATTCATTAAAAAACTAAAAATTTGAAAAATATATAAAGAAATGATCTTTAGCCGAAGAAAATTTTATGAATTTTCAATGAATTGATAGTTGTAGAAAAATAACAAATTCAATAAAAAATTAAAAATTTCAAATATATAAAAAAAATGATCTTTAGCCGAAGAAAATTTCATGAATTTTCAATGAATTGATAATTATAGAATAGTAACAAATTCAATAAAAAAATTAAAAATTTTAGAAATATAAAAAGAAATAGTCTTTAGCCGAAGTCTTTTTTTTTCATTTCGATTGTTTAATCCAATTTCATAGATTTTCCTTCATGGATTTTCAATAAATTGATAGGTGTAGTGTCTATATTTAATGTTGGTCTTTTTATTTTTATTTTTTGCACTCATTCAATAAAGAACATTTATAACAATAAAAAAATGTGTCAAAATATAAAAATAAAAAAAATACCCTGTAAGAAAAATGTATTACAAATAGAGCTAAAAAATTGAAAGAAGTCAATCAAGAAATATGTGAGTTTATTTTGATGATTTAATTATCCATATTGTATAGTATTAAAAAATATATTAAT
>JAOTRH010457444.1:0-29241 GCA_034768845.1 Heliamphora exappendiculata | reverse complement strand
GCTGGGTCATCCCTCCTTGCCAAGTTTAAAGAAACTATGTCCCAGTCTCAGTCAGGTTACACAGTTAGAATGTGAGTTATGTCGATTTGCTGAGCAC
The DNA here is from genome assembly GCA_034768845.1 of Heliamphora exappendiculata. NCBI lineage: Eukaryota > Viridiplantae > Streptophyta > Magnoliopsida > Ericales > Sarraceniaceae > Heliamphora > Heliamphora exappendiculata. Next base: position 29,144 of record JAOTRH010457444.1, on the reverse strand, counting down.
CTGCGTGTGCCATATGTGTCCAATCAGAATAATAGAACCATGAGTCCATTCTCTTTAATTCACTTGGATATCTGGGGCCCATGTCCTATCATCTCTTTATTTGGTTTTCGGTATTTTGTGACGTTTATTGATGACTATTCTCGCATAACTTATCATTATCTTACGAAAAAACGGTCTGAATTACCAACTGTGTTTACTGTCTTTTATAATGAAATTCACACTCAATTTGGCACAACTGTGAAATTCCTCCGTAGTGATAATAGAGGTGAGTATGTTGGTGGGGTGTTGGGTTCATACCTGCGCACATATGGAATTATTCACCAAACATCCTGTCCTGACACACCTCAGCAGAATGGCGTGGCTGAGTGAAAGAATAGACATCTCCTGAAAACTGCTCGTGCCTTGATGTTTCAGATACGAGTTCCCAAAATATTCTGGGGTGAAGCTGTGATGACTGCATGTTATCTTATTAATAGATTGCCCTCATCTGTCTTACATGGTGCTACACCCTTGTACGTTTTATTTCCTCAGCAGATTCCTTTTGCTTTACCACTCAAGGTCTTTGGGTGTGTCTGTTATGTGAGAGATACCAGGCCAAAGGTGATAAAGTTGGATGCTCGCGCACTAAAGCGTATCTTCATGGAATATCCTAAAACTCAGAAAGGATATAGATGTTATAGCCCTGACTTGCGACGTTTTATTATTTCCCGAGACGTGGTGCTTGTTGAATCCACTCCATTCTATGACTCGGCTACTCCACCTGTCTCATGTGTTGATGATAGTTTAGATCAGATTTTGCTATATCAGTCCTCCCCTGACTAACCAGTGGCATCGCTTCCTGTGGCTAGTTTCCCGATTGATATTCCCGAGAAGTCTTCACCTGCTGTCTCCGAGGCACCTGTTCTTTCATTATCCTCCGACTCCTCAGTGTCACCAGCCTCCACCTCTCCTCTACTTGAGTCAGTATCTCCTCAGCCGGATCCAACCTCTGATCAGGTAAGTGACTCTCCTATTGCCTTACGCAAATCTTATCGTAATTGTCGATATCATCCCTTATACACTACTTCCTATCGTGGTTTACCGGCTACTGTCCAGCAGGGTATTAATACTCTTGATCAGCATAAGTTGTCTTGCTCTGTTGTCGATACTCTTTCTCATCCAGGTTGGCGCAAGGCTATGCTTGAGGAAATGAATGCTCTTGAGGCTAATAATACTTGGGGCCTGGTAAGTCTTGCGATCGGCTGTAAGTGGGTCTATGCAGTCAAACTTCGTTCTGATGGCTCCCTTGAGCGGTTGAAGGCTCATTTAGTGGCCAAAGATTATGCTCAGACCTATGGCCTTGACTACTTTGATACTTTTTCACCTGTTGCAAAGATAACCTCCGTTCGTCTGTTCTTATCGCTAGCTGTTTCTTATCAGTGGCCCTTATATCAACTTGATATGAAGAATGCCTTCCTTCATGGTGATTTGGAGGAAGAGATTTATATGGAGCAACCACTCGGCTTTATTGCTCAATGGGGGTACCCTAGTCATGTATGTCAATTAAAACGCTCCTTATATGGGCTGAAGCAGTCTCCTAGGGCTTGGTTTGGCCGTTTCAGTTCTGTGGTACAAGAGTTTGGTCTTCAGCAATCTGCAAAGGATCATACTGTATTCTTTCGTCATACCTCAGCGGGATGCATATTACTCGTCGTCTATGTAGATGACATTATTATTACTGGTAGTGACAGTGGAGGGATTGCTGCGCTTAAATCATTCCTGGGCCCCAAGTTTTAGACGAAAGATCTTGGTGAACTTCAATATTTCCTAAGCATTGAAGTAACCAGAAATAAGAAAGGTGTGTTCATTTCTCAGCAGAAGTATGCTCTTGACATTCTGGAGCGTGCAGGATATATAAATGCTAAAAGAGTAGATTCACCCATGGAGACTAATGTCAAATTAGAACTGAAGGAAGGAGTGCCTCTCTCTGATCCTGACCAGTATCGCCGTACAGTGAGACAACTGAATTATCTCACTACTATGACTCGTCCAGACATTGCTTACCAATGAGTGTAGTAAGTCAGTTTTTGTCTGATCCTCGTGTTCCCCATTGGCAAGCGGTATTACGCATCCTTCGGTACTTGCACAAAAACCCAGGGAAGGGTATCCAATTTTCTGATCATAGTCATATGGGAATGGAAGGGTACTCTGATGCTGATTGGGATTGATGTACATTTGACAGGAGATCCACCTCTGGTTACTCTATTTTTGTTGGTGGGAATTTGGTTTCCTGGAAGAGTAAGAAGCATATTGTGGTTTCTCGATCTAGTGCTGAGGCCGAATACTGAGCCATGGCTTTAGCGACTGTTGAGATTATGTGGTTACAGCAAATTTTGACAGAGTTACACTTTCCTATTCGAGGATCTACCAGACTCTGGGTTGATAATACATCGGCTATTTATATTGTCACAAACCCAGTATTTCATGAGAGAACGAAGCACATTGAGGTTAACTGCCATTTTGTCCGTACAGAATATCAGAAAGGCATTGTTACTTTTGGGTCAGTTCCTACAGGGGGACCAGGTGGCAGATATTTTCACTAAATCTCTACTGGGTTCACGTATCTTCTATTTATGTAACAAGCTGGGCATGGTAGATATATATGCTCCAGCTTGAGGGGGGTTAGATATATATTGTATTAGTATTATTATTATATATATAATAATCTAGTGTGTGTGTGCGTGTATGGATGTAGTGGCGTTGCCTAACTTTATTATAAATAAAAATCTTGCCTATCCTTTTGGGTACGGCTTTCCATTATTCTTTCTCATAACAATTCTTATATACTAGAACTAATGATCTTGTAATCCATTCCTCGAACATTTTCTTAAAATTTAAGACCTTATTAAATAAATTAGTCAACCAAAATTCACCTTTATCGCCAAAAACCCTTTTAATCCATTCCCTGAAGGCTTTCTTATGCCGTGCATTTCTAAAAAGATCTTGGAAAACCCAAGAATGGGATATCACACACCTAGCATCGTGCCAAAATTTTATTCTTTGGTCTTGCCAATCTCAAATATGTACATGCTTAAAGAAGTTCGACCACCTTTTCTTGATCCCTACCATCATCATAGTGATCATTGACTATATGAATTACATAATTAATTATTGTTGATTGTAACAATTTACTATTTTCAAAGCACCTTTACCGCCATAAACCACATGATCTTTGATAAGCGTCCAAGCCATGCACATCAAGGCTATGATAAACTAATTTTAAGATCTTAACATGCCAAATATAGCATATACAGTTCATAAAAATTGGACCTTAGACATGAGAGCTAGAATGTAAGCATCCAGGAAGCACAAGCGCGGCCATGACACAGACAAAACATGGGTACGGACATGGGACATGGTGATTTGAAAGAAAAAAATCAAGGCGCGGGCACGGACACGCCGATGCAAAGTTTTCAAAACAAATATGCACACAATACAATAGAGATACATCAACAAATAAATATAAATTTTCATACTCATACACGAAAACAATAACTATGTCTTCATTTTTTAACATTACAAATACATTTGTAATTTATTATAGGGTTAAATTCACTTTATCCCCATATGATTTGACCCAGGTGTGACCTACTCCCCTGACCTTTCATAATAACCACATAACCCACTATGCTACGCGGACTTAAATGCACCGGTAACATCCATTAATAGAATTTGTATATTAACCTTAATACCTTTATTTTTTTTCTACATACAAATATTTACATATATATAGGTGCCATTGAAGCTCCATCAATTAGGCAACATGGCTAAGTTGGTTCAAATTGTGATACCAAACTCGCTGCTTTTCAACTCATTTCTTATTTCATTTTTTTTATATTTATGTCTAGATAGTTGTTCTTGGAATGGTAGCTGATTAGAAAAAACATTTGATTCAAACTAGGGGTTGATCAGAGATATAGTCTTTAATTTCATTTTGATTTTAGTTATCTATTAAAGCTACTGGGGTTAATGCTCCCACCAAATTACAACCATGCCAACCCAGTGACATGTGTTGTTGTCGAGCTTGAGATCGAATAAGAGCCAAATCATAAACCATAGTATGCAAATATCATGCAGTATCCAGAGGACCAAACACTCCCTCCGGATGTTACAAAAAATGACCAACGACGGATCATTCAACGCTTGGCTCATCAGTTCGTTTTCCGTGGAAGGAAATGGCTATGGGGCGATGGTAATGATTATAAGCATGCGTTAGTTATTGTCGCAGAAGCAACTTGCTTGTGTATACCAGAACCTCGTACCTTTGGGGGGGTGCTCGAGATGTTAAGGAGCTGGAGAACTTTATCTTCGACATGGAGTAGTATTCTAGGGCTTTAAAGTTCGAGAGAACCAAAAAGCATATGGCCTTATAGGATACAATGTACTTAATGGGTAATGTCAAACTGTGGTGGCAAACCAAGTACACTGAGATAAAGTAGGGTCTTTGCACTATTGACACTTGCAAAAAGCTTAAGAGAACTCAAATCTCAATTCTTTGCCGAGAATGTGGAGTACAACTCCATAGCATGCCTTGCGTCATCTTAGGCACACAGTTACCATCACAGAGTATGTTAAACAATTTTTTGTACTAATGCTTGATATTGAGGACATGTTAGAGAAAGACCAATTCATCTTCTTTATGAAAGGTTTGAAGCCTTGGGCACGTGTTGAATTAATCAGATTGTGGTTGCAGGATTTGGTAAGTTCTCATTCAATGGCAGAATGCCTCATAGACCATGTTAGCAATCCCCAAAAGCACAAAGACAAATGGTCGTCTACAAAGCGTTGGGGAGGGGGGAGGGGAAAGACAAGTCATTGTGTCATGGAAAACCTAAGAGTGTGGAGTCGATGGAGCCGCATCAAGTGGTGGTCTCAAGAACCACAACAAGTACAAGGGGATGAATTGCAACAAAAACACCAAGCATAGCGGCCTATTCCCCATTTTCTAGGCAGCGGACCACATAGGTGGCGGAGTCTCCACATAAGAAATCCCTAAATATTTTGAAATCTCACTTGGCTAATGAATATGTGGAGGATAGAGAGAGTAACAACAATGAAAGTGAGGAGGATAGTCGATCCAAGCATACTACAAAGTAAGGCTCCAAGTCATGCTCGAGGATGGGAGACTTTCATGCGATGAACGCCAAGAAAAAGAAAACGTCAAGCTTCAAAGCCAAGAAGGGCATGTGTGTTGATGCCAAACCAAGACAAGTTGAAGACAATCCAAAGAAGTCCACATAGAGGAAGATGGGTAACTTTGTGGTGGGCACGGAGGGAGAGAAATTGGACCTACCCTTAGAGAAGGACTTAAGCCGAATCAAGGCATTGAATTCGATAGCTCTACCCATCCATGTTGTTGAAAAGTCAATCCCACTTAAAGTTCGTTCACGGGAAGGGAGAGTCAACTTTACACAGATGCTTATAGATGACTTTCAATCTATCTATGGGTTGGAGTTGTTGACTCCTTTAATCAGGAGAGTAAAGCAAGGTATTTCACCAAGCTTGACCTACGGTCAACCTATTGTCTAAGTGTAGATCAAGGATGGGGACAAATCAAAGACAACGTGTTCCACTCGATATGAGTCTTTTGAGTTTCTTATCATGTCCTTTGGTCTTACCAACACGCCGACAACCTTCACCAATGTTGCGAACGAGGTTTTTCAAGAGTATCTAGACAAGTTAGTGGTAGTGTATCATGTTGACATTGTCATATGTAGCTCCATGTTGGAGGAACACATGAAGCATTTGAAGTTATTCTTTTGGAAGCTATGAGAGAACTAACATTATGTCTAGTTGGAGAAGTATTCTTTTCCAAAAGAGCATATCTTTGTTAAGGCATATTACTAAGCATTGGTACCTAAATGGATTAGGAGAAAGTCAAGGCTATCTAGGAGTGGTAGCCACCCACAAGTGTGTCACCTACTATCAGTAGTTTATGGAGAGCTACTTCAAAATTGCCATTCCATTGACAAAGTTACTTAAAAAGAACAAGAAGCAAACTTGGTCAAAGAAGTGCTAAGGAGCCTTTGCTAAAGTTGAAATGGGTTATGTCATGAAATCTTATTTTGACTATTAAAGACATCTCCAAGCCTTTTGAAGTGAAAATTTATCCTTCAGAATTTGCACTTGGGAGAGTTTTTCTATGAGGACATCTAGTGGCATATGATCTTTCGTGTGTAAGGCAAACTCTACACACCAGATCATTATTATATAAAATAAATGACGTACATAACATTAAATAAATAATATAATGCACAAATTGCTAACACAGATTCTCATTAAAATGGGAATAACAAAAATTGTTAATTAATAAATATAATACCAAAATCCATTACTGAAGTATGACTTTAACTCTATAGCCCTAACAGAGACGAATGGTCAAACTGAGTGGTTAAATAGCATGTTGGAGAAGTACCTATGTCATTTTGTTAAATGCTAATCAATGAAATTGGATTCAACTCCTTAACATTGCTCAACTATGTTTCAATGCTCAAAAGAGTAACTCTATGGCTAAGAGTGCTTTTAGATAGTCATTGACCAACAGCCACTGTTGCCCACACAGTGAACGGATCTTATACAAGGAAGCCACCAATAGCCTTTTAATTTGCTCGAGATTGGAAGAAGGGTGTCGATCTTGTTCATGCTTATTGGAACCAAGTGGCGCGCAAGATGAATAAGTGGGCTGATGAGACCATTGGAATTCAAAGCGGGTGAGCTTGTTCAAGTTCTTACATGGCCAAGATGAGATTTTTTGCATGTACGAGAGAAAGGTTAACATGGTTAAGAAGATTAAAAAGATTACTTGCAAATCGACCTTATATCTTCAATGAAGATTCAACTTGTTTTTTACTTTTTTATGCAAGCTAAGCCGTATTATGTTGATGTTGAAAACACATCCCATAATGAGCCTACACGAGAGACTATTATAGCCAAAGCAAAAAAGAGAAGCATGAAAGAAATACTAACTAATCAGATGACCACCTCTTGGAGGAAGACATTCGGAGAGTTCTTTATGAAGTGGAGGGGACTTGGTGATGACCAAATTAATTGGAGTCGAATGTGACAGCTTTTGCAAAGAAGATCAAATCCTAGCTAGCTCAAAAGACACCAAGGGTGGCGACCGTTCAAGTGGGGGAGAGTGGCACAGGCCATCCCCTAGAACCCCATGATGCCTCAAACATGCGCCTTTGAGCACATATGTTAGGCATAAGGTGTGCCCATGTAGTGCATCAAGAAACACCCTAAGGATGCCTAAGGGTGGTCTAAGGCAGCTGAATCAGATAGCCAAGACGTGCACAATGCCAGTTCCCAGAGTGCGTGCCCTGCCTGAACGCAAAGGCCCCTATGCCCCCGTGCCTGCGCTCCTGCATGCTCCAGCAGCTTTCCTGCGCGCCAGTGCCTGCACCATCACACCCAATGACTGCACACCCTGTCAGGTGATGCGACTGACACGTATTGTGAGGAATCCAAACACTTTTTCCCGCACAACCTATGGTCATTTTTGTAGTAGGAATTATGAAATTTTTGTGATGTAAAGCCCTTGTCTTAGTTAACTTTGTTTAGTTTTTAGTGAATTTTTAATAGCCATTATGACTTCTTCAAATATATTGGTGTTTTCTCCAGCCAGAATGTAAATGGTTTAAAATGCTATTATAAGTAAGAGTCACTCAGGTGAGCACACTGAGCTGTCCTTCCTACCTATTATTTGTATTTTGTCTATAATTGGTTATTTCATTGTAGCACACTTGTGCATTAGTCTAGCACTGTAATACACCCTTTTGGTTAATTAAAAGCTTTATTTTGTGTTCTTAAATGCCATTGTTCTCTTTTGCTTGAATTCTCAATTAGCTAGCATTGTGTTGATTGTTTTGCCTCCAAAGTTGCCTGCCAAATGCATTGAGCTTGGCAGACTTACCTAATGAGACTTGGCAAGCCACACACAAGGTGTGGGTTGCGGGTCACTGTGCCACAAGACTCACCCCATGACCCAAAGCCAAATGAAATTGCTTAAAGTTTTCTAATCCCATTGTCCACAACAGGTATAATCTTTCATCGAAATGCAATTGACCGGAATTCCAACACACTATCCTAACCCAAAATCAGCTGATTTTGGGAAGGATATGAAATTCAACTGAACTGCAGAAGACTTTTCATTACTTCATCACTTTTGTGGAGAAGAAAAAAAACTTGTCAACCTACATTCCCGCCCATTAAGATTCTACCCAGTCACCACCAGGGGAAATGCATGAGAAAACCCATTTTCTACTCTTTCCTTCATCTATGTTCAAACTCAGCAACCACTCAATTCAATCCAAATCCAAGTTGTGTTCACAGCACAATCAATGCCCAACAAAAAGGCCACAAGAGAAAAGGAAAAACTAGGGTCTGTAAAGGGAAAAATAAGAGAGAAAAGAAGAGATTCCATACTCGGCCACCAGAAAGAACAGAAGCAATGGAGAGAGCAATACTGGGTTTCTCTGCAACCTGTGGAGTAGATTCAAAAAATAAAATCAGCGAATGAACATATGGAGAAAAAAAAATTTAACGTGAACGAGAAAGAAAAGAAATTATTAGAGCCAGAATAACAAAAAAACTATAATTAGATTTCTTCTGTTTTTTATGTTAGATTTGGGTTTCTCACCATGAGAACTTTGGGTGCCATATCTTTATGGTCGACTGAGGCGGCAGTAGAGAAGACTTTTTGCAGCTTTCTCACGATTTCTCACGCTTTGTCGTTCTCTTTCGTTTCTCTTCTTCTTGATTCGAAAACAGGATCTGGAATTTACTGAACTCCGAAGCACGCTGCTGGGGGCGTTTGATCGATGGAGGCAAGGAAAGGCATTAGGGAAATTTGTCTTCCTTTGGGTGTGCTTACTGCTTAGAACTTGCCGTTTTGACAAATTAGGATGGGAAAAGACACGGAGAATTCAAAAAAAAAATGAAGGATTTTCCCGTTTTCACATAAAACTCTCCATTTTTCAGGTTTTTTTATTAGGTTTATGTTTGTAACAGAATGCCGAAATTTGTTCAGAAAAATAACAAAAGAAATTAAATAAATTTAATGTACCTATTTTACTTTTCCCATTTATTTTTTTTTCATAAATTCCTCTACAAATTTTTATGTATTTATGCTATTATTATATATAATAAGGTTTTGTGAGTTTTGGAAGTGTTAAATTTCCATCTTGATTTTTTTAGAACTTATGATGTTTTTATATTAAAAAATTATGATAGTTCTTGTCAAAATTTATTCTAACTAGTTATTTTTTTATATCATTTTAGTCTAAATTTTTATACTTTTTAAATTTCTCTTACCATAAAAAAATTTTTAAAAATAAAATATTCAACTAAAAATGAAAAAAAAATTAAGAAGACAAAAAATATATATATCTATTTTCTACCAAAAATAGCTTTAATTTTTCATCTATAGACAAAAAATCAACTTTGATAATAAAAAAATTTACTTTTTATATTCAAGAGTCACCTTTCAATAATATTCCCGCTAGATAAGTAGCACTATTTAATTGATCTAAATTCCTTCTATATTTATTTAGAATTCAAAATTAATGTAATTTTATTTTAATTAGTTCAAATTACTATCATCAAACTACATTTATTAACAAAAGAATTCGTTTCATCACCCTAACAACAAATTAAAATCGATAAGAAACACATACAAAAAATAACACTTTAAGTAAAGAGCTTGTAGATGCAATTAATATTTGGCAAAGCTACTGCTAGTAATTTTTATTTTTTTATTATTAATTAATTTTAGCTATAAGTTATAAATTTTTTAAACACTCATAATTTCTATAAACTACAATTTATATACTACTAATTTTAGTAATACCAAATACCACCGTATAAATGTTGGCGAATTTTAATAAAAATAAAATATTAAAAATATTATTATTATTTAATTAGAGTTTTAATATAAAAATTTGTTTTAGTATTTAAGATATTTTTCATTAGAAAGCTTAATACGTAATATTTAATAGCCTATTCATGATTTTGTCAGTTAAAAAATAATTATAATATTAATAACTTATTCAATACAACATGTTAATTTTATTAATATTAATTATTGTATATTATTATCTTTTCTATAAATACCTAGTCATTCTAAAAAATTGAGTAGATAAATATGAAAATTAGTGAAAATAAGAGAGAATTTTAGAGGTAATTGTTTGATAAAGAGATGAGATAATGTATAGTGAGTTTTCATTGAGAGTTTTATAATTATAATATTTTATTAGTTTGTATGGACAATTTCAGTTCATGATTCGTTCAAACCTCTTAACGAATATGAACATGATGAAGAACGCTTTTAAGCTATTAGGATGTACCTTTGAGCTGATACACTCTGTTTGAACCTTCACGTGAAAAGGAATATCAACTTTAAGGCAGTATCTAACACGGCTTACAATCTAATAAACAACATCTTTCTATGTTCATATTATTTTCATATTTTATTAATACTATTTATGTGTCACACCCAAAAAATATAACAATAAAACTCCACGATATAAAAATAAACAAAATCCGAATTAAAGGATTTAAAATGAAACTGAGCCTAAAAGAATAACTGAAATCAAACTTTGTTTAAGTTAAAGCCAAAGCATTTTGTTTTTTCCCCAAAAAGTAGAAGTAAAAGGAAGTATTTTTCTTGTAAAACAATCTTTCAAATATACCAATTTTTGCTAAAATGGTGCCTCAAAGAAACCAAACAAATCCTTCTTAAAACCAAATTTTTTCGAAGAAGACCACTTAGCGAGGTCCGCTCGAACGGATCCAACACCACTCGAGCGATGAGATAATTGAGAGTCACCAAAGCCAAAAAGTTGAAATTTTTTATAAGTGTTGAAAATTCACCACTTTTTCTCATACTTTGAATAAGATTTTTAATAGGTAAATTCTGAAACTAAAATATACATTTGACATTGAAACAACATCATGCATTTCAAAAACTCGAGGTCTAACATTTTAGTTCAAAGAAATTCATACGAAAATCAAGAATTAAACCCAAATAACACCCCAATAATCTTACATGCATACGATTCATGAGTTCATGGCCTTAGGGCCTTACAAACGGATCTCCACCGATCATAAGTACTTCCTTCTAATGTATCAAGAGTATTACATTTACAAATGCGAATCTAAAAGAATTCCACCGAAGAATGTGTAATTCTAATAAAAATGAACCGACACGGTTCTTACTATAATCCACCTCACATGACAACTTGCTTTCCGCAAACAGGTTTTAAGTAACTTGAGCCGAGGCTCCTAGGAATATACTAAAAATGATCAAATACATGACATATGAAAATAGTTATGTGAAATACAAAACAACATTTTACCTAAACCAACCCTTTTCAAACATATTTTTATTCACATAACTGGATTTTCACTTACAAAGAATCACAGTTTTAGCCTTCCATTTTCTTATTATTTTCAGACCGTTTTAAAGTATTCACTACCACAATTTTCAAAACCTTTCATACTCAATTACTCACAAATGTTTTACCTATGTTTTTCAATACCCAAATCGATTCATGATTTACATACATTCAACTCCTCTCAACCACTAACCAAGGTTTCTCAAACCCAAAATTATACTTTTTGACGGCCTTTCACCGCAGGACAAGTACCTAGCCCAATTACATCTCTTTGACGGTCTTTTACCGTAAGACAAGAACTTAGAGTAATTATGTACTTTTTGACGATCTTTTACCGCATGACAAGTACTTGGCCTAATTATATACTCTTTGATGCTCTTTCACCGCTGGACAAGTAATTAACCTAATTATGTACAGATTATTTGCATTAAAAACCAACACGAGTCCAACCCAAACATGGTTCATCTTGTCAACACCCAACACACTTAGGGTTAAGCCATTCAATACACACTTCGATTCTCATACGTTTTACATTTGGGTTTAATTAGTTCAAAAATCCCAACTAACCACTCCATAGTTTTCATGTCGCATCAAAATTCAAAGAATTTATACACAAATAGGTTAATACTGTTGGAGGCAAAACTGCCAAGATCATTATTTTTGTAAACAATTTCGATAAAAAATTAACTAGATTGACAAATGCCAAAACGGGCTCCAGATAAAATTTTGACGTCGAACGATAAAAAAAATCGGTGTAACTAAAGTTAATTTAGAAGAATACCTCTTGCCGATCTAATCTTCAACTACGACTTGATTCCGAGTTGAAACTCTAGTCAGATCTTCTACTGTATTCCCGTATGCGATTCTCGAACGTAGTGGGGGTTACGATCCTCCGAGAACTCGTACCGGCAGATCCCTGATATATTTAAGTCTTAAAATACAAAAATAATATCATAATAATAATAAAAATCAAATCATTAAAACTGGTTCAACCTACTCGCATATATATATAGGGTTACAGCTGGGGTCAGGGGAGTAATTATGAATTAGACTTCCAGTGAAATACAGACACCTACTAGAGGTTTCTGCAATTATGAAAAGACATGCAGCGGTTTCTGTAATTTTCATAAAATACTGAATTACAGTTCATACCACTAAAGAACTATAATTGCACTCTGACTCATAATCTCAAGACCTTCTTACATTAAGCTCATGTTATTAAATACTTACTATTTCTCCCTACGTTAAGATTCTCGATACCTTTCAATTAAATTTAATTACTAAAATTTTAATTTAATCGGTATCTTGATATTCCTTAAACCCTTTCGCTTAATTTATTTGACCGCCGGATAAATAAATCTACATGTAGGGTTTGGCCCAGTCAAAACTTGTAAGCATCCTTAAGGGGATATCGTCAATCCCGATCTTCAGGACATGGATTCCGTCAATAATTAATATTTACCATATAAATAATACCGCTATCTAACTTATCGAGAATATAGACCCATATAAGATTACATCCTCTAATGAATCAAAATAACAAATATTAAATATACGCAAATCAATAATTATTTTAGGATTAAAATGATAAGCACTATTCATAATAACCTTGAAGTGTGAATTAATTTATATATAGTCACTACAAAATTAATTACCCCAAATGTCCCGTTCAATACACACAAAGTGTACTAGCGTAGAGAGTCGAAACAATAGACGACGCTATTATCTGTTCTCCGTAACCAAGACAGGCCTACTAAAACTCTATGCCATAGTCGTACCGATGGTATGTCCATTTTCATATAAACTGTGAAGATAAAATTTATATTCTGCAAGAATCTAAAATCTGGTCTTCTATGTGTAACCGTACTCTACACACCAGATTAAATACTATATAGAGAATTAGACATCTATGCATAACAAAGAAATGGTATGCATACATTGCTCATAATGATTCTCATAAAATAAAAAATTAATTTTATTAAAACAAAATTAAATACTAAAAACATAATTTTTAGTATACCAACTATAACAATTTCTCACTTATACTTAAAACCATGTTGCTATACATTTGACTCCAATGTCCTCTACATTACTATCAAAAATCTTAGCCGGTAAGCTCTTTGTAAATGATCTGCAAGGTTATCTCCTGATGCAAGCTCTATGTCTTACTGAAAATCTGAGTCTGTGTACCCCAAAGATATTAGACTGTCTACCTGGTAAACTAACATATAATCCTTAGTCATTTTCTGCTACTTGATTATATTCTTTATCGCAGTCCAATGCTTCTGCCCTAGATTAGATTAATATCTACTAACCATACCAACGGCAAAGCAGATGTCGAGTTTAGTGCAAAGTATAGCATGCATGAGGCTTCATATTGTCAAAACATAAGGAACCACCTTCATCTTCTCTATCTAATCAAGTGTCTTAGGACACTGACCCTTCGATAGAGTGATTCCATTCCTAAAAATGAGAAACCCTTTTTTAAAATCCTACATGCTAAAACGAGTAAGGATATCATCGATATACTTTACTTGTGATAAGGCCAACATCCATTGTTTTCAATCTCGCATAAGTTTGATCCCAAGGATGTAACTGACTTTTCCCAAGTCCTTCATATCAAACTGTCCAGATAATCATACTTTAACCGTAGATAATGCCCCCACATCGTTTTCGATGAGCAAGATATCGTTTACATAAAGTACTAGAAAGATCACCACGCTTCCGTCGTGCTTCTTGTACACACAGGACTTACATGAATTTTGATCAAAATTATAAGACTTTATAACTTGATCAACCCGAGTGTTCCAAGATCTCAATGTCTGCTTAAGTCCATAAATAGATCTCTTAAGCTTGCACAATCATGTGCTCCTGACTTTTTGCAATGAATCCATCAGGTTGTATCATATAGATACACTCGTCAAGACTTCCGTTAAGGAAAGCTGTCTTGACCTCCATTTGCTAGATTTCGTAATCGAAATGTGCGGTAATAGATAAGAGAATCCGAATAGACTTAAGCATGGCTACAGGTGAAAATATTTCCTCATAATCGATCTCTTCTTTTTGAGTGACCCTTTAGTAACAAGCCTAACTTTGAAGGTTTCAACCTTCCCGTCTACTCCTCTTTTTTTCTTGTAGATCCACTTGCATCCAATGGGTTTTATCCCTTCGGGTGGTTCTACAAGTTTTCAAACCTGATTAGAATACATAGATTCAATATCTGAATTCATAGTCGTTTACCAAAAATCTGTATTTTTGTCTTGTAGTGCTTCATTGTAGTTACAGGACTCGGTATCCAGTTCTATCGGGATCTTGTCAAAAGACTCTCCCAAGAACATATACCGGTCAGGTTGATGAACAATCCTCCCACTACGACGAGGCACTACCTGTCTCTGTGTACTAGCAGTAACATGTTGTGTAAAATTTGGACCCTATGCATCAGTACCTTGTTCTTGAATTGCACCTGTCTCGATAATCCTCCTACGACGACGACATAATGGAATATCAGTGACTTGTGGTTCTTCTTCCGTTCTACTGGTATTTTCTCTCAGTTCTTTCAGAACTATTTTTCTATTGGGCCCGTGATCCATAATATAATCCTCTTCCAAGAATCGAGCATTGATGCTAACAATAACCTTCTGATCCTTAGAATTATAAAATAGACTACATTTCATTCCCTTGAAATACCCCACAAAAAATAGACTTCTGTCCTCGATTTTAACTTACCTGCGTTCTCTTTTAGCACATGTACTGGACACTCCTAAATTTGAATGTGTTTTAAACTAGGCTTATGCCCGGTCTACAATTCTATGAAAGTAGAAGGTACTAACTTAAAAGGTAACATGTTCAGAATGTCAGTCGCTGTCTCTAAAGCGAGTCCCCAAAATAAATGTGATAAACTTAAATAACTCATCATTGACCTTACCATCTCTATAAAAGTCATATTTTTTCTTTCTGCTATACCATTCTGCTGCGAAGTGTCAAGTGTAGTTAATTGGGATGTAATTCCCTCTAATGACAAGTAGTCTTTAAACTCTCCAAAAAGGTATTTTTCACCACGGTCGGATCGTAGTGATTTGATACTTTTACCCAGATGCTTTTCTGCCTCTGCCTTGAATTCTTTGAATTTCTTAAAATATTCAGACTTACGGTGCATCAGGTAAATGTATCCATACCTTGAGTAGTCATCAATGAAACTAACAAAGTACTCAAAGCCACCTCTACCCTGGATTGTCATAGGACCACACACATTAGAATGAACCAGCTCCAACGGTTCTTTAGCTCTATAGCCTTTGGCAAAAACTGGCCTCTTTGTCATCTTACCCTCTAAGTAAGATTCACAGACTGAAAGTGCCTCCACTTCCAATGAACTCAAAGGTCTATCTGCTACCAGTCTATTTATCCTTTTTAGATTAATATGACCTAAGCGTAAGTGCCAAAGAAACGTTTAGTTCATTAAAGAATGAAACTTTCTCTTATATGGTAAATTATATGTGTTATTTATTTCAGTTAGTTGCAGTGTAAGAGAAATTAAAATAATAATAAAAAAATTATCCACCAATGTACCAGAACAGATAACTCATTTATTTTCCTTACTAACCACAAAGTCATTAATATAAACAAAATATCTGTCTTTAGCCAATCCAGAAATGGAAACTAAGTTCTTCTAATGGCAGGTATATAAAGACAAGCTCTCAATATTAAAATTCGATCTCTACCAAAATTGAGAGTGACATCTCTTACTGCAACTACTATTACCTTTGTGTTATTACCTATATGTAGATAAATCTTCTCATCACTAAGTTGTTAGGTTTTCTGGAACCTCTACAACGAATTGCAGATATGATTAGTGACTTCTGTATATCTACACACCAGATACTGGTAGATAGCACTGCTAAACATATTTTCACAACTAGTGAACAGAAATTACCGTGTTTGTTCTGCCTTCTGAGAAATACTGGACATAATTTTTTCTAATGCCGGGTCTAGTTACAGTGAAAATTATTGAGAATGTATACTGAAAAGTTATGCTTTTTATGTATTTTATTCTAGATTCTTGGCATATTAATGAGAAATATTTGAGATGATTTTGCATTCGTGGTTTCATATTTATATTCGTGATGAATGAATGCATAGTCCGTATATTCTGTCTAGTATTTGACTTAGTGCGTGTTGCATGGAAGATCGGGTCAAAGGTTCTGATAGATTATACAGGTAGGCTTACAATCGCAATGGACCCGGACATTCCATTGATACTATTATAGTACATCGTTATAGTAGTTGGTCTTGACTTGGTCGAATGGATCGAATTCAGGTTTTGAAAATTCGATGTTCGAGCTCGATGTGTTAGTACACTTGGAGTGTATTGAGCGGGATGAACGGGATGATCGATTCTATACTGACTATATGAATTGATCAACATCCCGTATTATCATGTATTGCACGAACTCTTAATCTCGAAGTGATTGATTAATTGTATTCAGATAATTTACAGTACTTTGAGTCATCAATGGTTGAGATTTCCTCCAAGAGATCAATAATACCGATGAGTTAGGTACTTGCATTGTTTGTCCGATGATTGATAATCAGCTGACGAAAATCACGTCTGATTTAGGCTGAGGAGTTTCCCATCGTGTGCTTTGCTTATAGGTTTGATTATGCTAAATTTGTACAGTGAATTTTCAGATTCGACATATCAAAAGGTTAAGCGACGAGGTTGCGAGGAAAAAAGGATAATTAAATCGAGTTGTCAATAATCTAATTTATTTATCGGGAATCCATATATTAAACGTGGGGAGTATTCAGTGTATTTGATAATTGAAAACTCAAGACATAATTTGTCTTAGGGCCGGGAGTTCAGTCAGGACCTTTAGTGAAATAAGTTCTGGTTCGTGCGAGAAAGAATCTAACTCGGAGACAGAGTTAGGGATATCTGATTTTATCGTACAGTTAGCCCGAGTCCTATACTTTCTCGCGATCCCTCACGTAACCCACTATACGCACGGTTATCTTTCTTATTGGTTTCGATTATTATTTAATTTAATTTTAATGATGGTTTTTTTGCCGGGGACATTTAGGAATTAAATTAAATTGTTGGAGGACGATTTTGAAATTTGGCATACCTAGGGATTACTCCCTAGGTGGCCGACCCTAATAGGGAGAAGATGGGTTTGTTTTATGTTAAGTTTATATTCTTTCTTATCCTTTTAGGGAAGTATGTATATATATACTTAATATAATATATTCTTTTATATTATAAAAGAAGGCTTTAAAAACAAAAATCCTAATTCTCCTAACCTAGTCGCCACACTCTCTCTCCCTTTTGACAATTCATATTTTGTTTTTTAGAGATAAGTGAGAGAAGAAACTAAGACAAGAATACACGAAGATTTGAATCGGTGCCCACTCGTCAGGATCATCGCGTGCGTCGGGATATACGTGAGAAGATCATTGGGTTGTCTCGGATCGTTGTTCGACATCAAAAAAACTTGTTCAATTTTCTTGAAGGTATATTTAATCATAAAATATCAGATTATTTTATTATTTTTCATGAAAATCGCACAATGTCATTTTTTACGGTCACGACGTCGTTCATCGAACTTTTTTTGTTGCGCGGCTCTAACAATGGTATTAGAGCAAGGCTGCATTTTTAATAAAAAACATGTCTCCTAACCTTTGTTTTGTAGCATACGTTTTTATGATCCGGTTCATTAATTGATTGAATGTATGATTTATTTATATCTTATTTTGACCGCGTATCTCGACTGTTTTTAAATCGAGATTATGTTGAATGTAAGCCTCGCGAGTGGAGGCATATGTCATGCGATGTAATTTATATTTCATTCTATTTATTTTTTTGGAATCATCTTGTCAATCGAATAACAAAACGAAGATAAAAAACGGGAAAGAAAAGCAAGAAGGAGTGGCGGCAACCTGTGCGAACAACGCACTGTCGCTGCATTCGGCAGCAGCTTTCGAGACTTTCGAGAATTTTTTTCGAAGTGATTTTTTCGCTTGAATGAAGTTTAATCCGTTAGCTTTCCAACAGTGGTTCGATGGCGGCAAGGCGACGACGGGAAGGGGTTCGAAATTTTTTTCAAAAAAGGTGTTACAAAATCCCGCCATGAACAGTGACGCGATTTTCGACGATTTTTTTGGGACACTTTCGCTTCGAACTTTGAGGCAACTTTTTGCAGAGATCTGGTTTGGGATGTTAGCAAGCTCCAGTAATATTTTGAGACACTTTTGGGTCCAGGAGACGCGTCAAACAGCCACTGGAAGTTGGTGGCGTAAAGCTGGTGCACAGCAGAATTTTTGACATGGTGAAGGGCTGTTTGGGCTTCTTTTTCAGACTTTTTCCGGCGATCCGGCGGTGGTCTGGGGCTGTGATGGTGGTCCGAGGATTGAGGAAAAAGTCGGGTCTTTGACGACTCGTTTGGGGTTTTAAAACCTTAACTGTTTAATCTTTAATCCGAGATCGCCGGATTAAAAGATTAAATGAAGGATCCGGATCATAACGACTTTTATTTATTTAATTGTCGTTGTTTTAATTATTTATTTATTTATTTTATTTAATTGCGTGGATGAATTTTATTTTATTATATTTTTTTTTATGCATGTTTTTAATTAACAGAAGTATATTAGGAAAAACGATTTTATAAAATAAATAATCATAACAATTTTTTAAAATGGAAAAGTAAATAGATAATTATTTATTTAATTTTTGTGTTAAAAATTAATTAAGATTTTTTAATTAAAATTCGGATAATTAATTTCTTTTGCAAAATTAAATAAGAAAGGTTTTTTGTTTGTTTTATTATATAGTTAAACAAGAATTATTTTAATTGATTGAAATCAGATTTATTTTTATCGGGAATTAAAATATGTTTAATCGTTTAAAATGAACAAAAAGTAAAAACTCTCGATTTTGAAAATATTAAGTGAGAGAAGGATTCAGTCACAGATAAATCTTACGGACTTCATTACACGTTCGTAGGAGATGTGAATATAGCTCGCGCGCCGACTTCGACTTTCGGTCTCCCTAAGAAAGGGTTATAATCATGGTATTTCTGGTACGAATCTTCGAAAGAAGTAAATTTAAAAATAGTGCAAAGTAGGGTTCGCTCACACCGGACCTAGGCATTTGACACGGTATTTTTAAATTATGGGTAATGGTTATACACTTAACCCGTGAATACAAATATCCTCCCTAAGGAGTCACTATTTTTATTTGTGGGGACCAAAATTTATTGACTATTTAATTCATATGGAATATCCTATATCAAGGAATAAAAAATCTAGTAGTTATTTGTTCGTTAATTGTTAGACGTTTACAGTACGTGGCCTATCAATTGATGTGACTCTGGGCCGGTGATTTTTTATTATGATATTTAGTTTCGACAGTAAATTAATAGATTGGCATATCTGTCTAGACGGGTGTTGATTAGTAGACGCCCACACTACATGGCCTGCTTAATCACGAAGGATTCGGGCTGTCAATAATTGTTTTTAAATTAAAAGGTTGAGGGATCCTAATTTGATAAAAGAATTAAAAAGTTTTTTCCTTTGTTTATCAGGATTTAATAATGGGACCATTCAACCCACTAGCGGCAATTCTCAAGGAACATACATTAATTGGACCTAATTTTATCACATGAAAAAGGAATCTCGATATTGTCTCAACTTCTGACGACTATAGGATCGTGTTTGTTGATCCCGGTCTACTCGCTCCCAATAGTGGATCTTCTAACAAGATATCCGAAACTATCAGGATTGGGTAAAGACTGATAGGATGGCATGTTGCTACATCTCCACTTTTATGTCAGATGTTTTACAAAGCCAATATCAGTCTATGAAATCTGCAGCTGATATAATCTTTAGCTTTACAGAAATGTTTGGCAAGTAAGGTCGGGCAGCAAGGCAGGTTACCATGATGGATCTTATAAACGTGAACATGGAAAATGGTACACCGGTTAGGGACTACGTTTTAAAAATGATGGGTTTTCTTAACGAGTTAGAGGTCCCTGGAGCCGAGATCGATGCGGAATCCCAAATTGATATCGTTCTCCAGCAACTGCCCAATTCATTTCAGGAATTCTGCCTCTATTATAAAATGAACAAACTGGATTTTAGTTTGGCGAACTTATTGAAAGAATTACAAGCAGTAAAGGGTGTTATCCGGAAGTCAGCACATGTGTTTGTTGCGCAAAAGGCTTATTCTTCTAGGCCAAGAGGTGGTAAAAAGAAGAAGAAATGGGTGCGACAGGATAATGAACAAAAGACTGGCAGGGATAAGACATCAACTGCTAAGGTAAAGGTTAAGGTGCCTAAGAATAGTTGCTATTACTGTTTGAAGCCGGAATAATAAAAAAGAGATTGTCCTGATCACTAGAATAGCGTGGCTGTAGGTAAAACTTTTTCTTTAATTGTTGGATCATGATTAGTGGTTGTATCTCCAAAAACCTGGTGTGTAAATATAGGAGCCACAAATCATATCTGCAATTCGTTGGAGGGGTTCCAGGTGACCAGACAATTTAAAGATGACAAGTTTTACCTTCATATGGGGTATAACTCCTAAGGATTGCTACTACTGTGGGAGATATAGTTCTTTCCTTTTAGAAATAGGTGTTTATTTTTAAAGAACATTTGTATATACCTCAAATCAGGTGGAACTTAGTTTCGGTTTTCTGTTTGGGTATTGACGGATATTGTGTTTACTTCAATAAGAAATTTTACAATATTATGGTTGAAAAATAATTTATCTGTCGTGGTATAATGAAAAATGCTCTTTATAGTTTACACCATATTATTTTTACTATTCAGAACGATGAGATAAATAACTAACATGGTTTACCATTTAATAAGAAAAGTTCCTCGCTAAACCAAACATTACTTTGGCATCTTCGTCTAGATCATCTTAATCTAAAGAGGAAACAAATACTGGTAAAAGATAGACATTTGTGTTCATTGGAAGTAGAGGCACTTCTAGTATGCGAATCCTGTTTAGAGAATAAGATGACCTAGAGGCTGTTTACAGCTAAGGGACTCAGAGCCAAAGAAGTGTTAGAACTGGTTCATTCTGATGCATGTGGTCCTATGAATATCCAGGCAGGAGGTTGGAAAGACCCTGTGATTTGATCGTGGTGGTAAATACCTCTTTGGGAGTTCATGGACTGCTTGTCAGAACATGGAATTACATTCCAGTTATCTGTACTAAGGATGCCACGGCAAAATAGTGTGGCAAAAAGGAGAAACAGGTCCTTTAAGGAGATGGTAAGGGACATGACGAGTTATTCGATTTTACCACATTCGTTTTGGGGGTTTGCATTAGAGACAACAATTTTTATTATGAATTTAGTACCTACTAAGGCGGTTCCCGGCACCCCTAAGGAGTTGTGGACTTGGCGTAAGTCAACTCTTGAACATCTCTAGATATGGGGATTACCCAGCACACGTGTTGGTGGGAAATGCAAGTATGGTGGAACCAAAAATAGAAGTCTGTTTCTTTGTAGGATATCCTAGAGGAACTAAAGGTGATTTTATAATCCTAAGAGTTAGAGGGTATTAGTTAGCACAAATACAAGATTCTTAGAAGAGAATTATGTAATAAATCACCAACCCCGGTCGCAAGTTATTCTAGAAGAGGTAAGGATTGAAAATTTGGTACAATCAAAAAATATACCTAATGAACGAAATGAGATACCACCTATCATGAGTACACAGCAGGAGGTTTGTCGTAATGGGAGGGTTATTCATCAACCCGAGAGGTTCTTGTTCTTGGGAGAGTCTTACAACAAGATCCTAGAAGGACATGATATTGAACCCAGAAACTATAATGAAACACTGCAAGACAAGGATGCAGTATTATGGCAAAATGCTATGAAATCTGAGATAGAATTCATGTACTCTAATCAGGTCTAGGGGCTTGTGGATCCATTATATGGGATAAAACCCATCGGGTGCAAATAGATCTTCAAGAAAAAGAGAAGAGTGGACGGAAAGGTAGAAATTTTCAAAGTTAGGCTTGTTGCGAAGAGGTTTACTCAGAAAGAAGGGTTCGATTATAAGGAAACCTATTCGCCGGTGGCTATGCTTAAGTCCATTCGGATTCTCTTATCCATTGATGCTCATCTCGATTACGAGATTTGGCAAATGGACGTCAAGACGATATTCCTTAATGAAAATCTTGACGAGAGCATCTATATGATGCTGCAAGACAGGTTCATAGCAAAAGGCCAAGAGCGCATGATGTGCAAGCTTAAGAAATCTATTTATGGGATTAAACAAGTATCAAGGTCTTGGAACACTCGATTTGACCAGGCGATTAAAAGTTTTGGCTTTGATCAATGTCCTATCGAGTATTGTGTGTACTGGAAGCGCGATGGGCATAAAGTGGGATTTCTAGTCATTTATGTTGATGGCGTTCTCCTAATCGAAAACAATATGGGGTTGCTATCTTCAGTGAATGTATGGTTATCGAGTCAATTTGACATGAAGGGCTTGGGAGAAGCGAACTAAATTCTTGGGATCAAGCTTATACGAGATCGATAACGTAGGATGTTGGACTTATCCCAAACCCGTTATGTTGACTTGATTATTGCTCGATTTGGCATGAAAAATTTTTAAAAAAAATTATTCCTTTCAGACATGGGATTACTCTATATAGGGATCAGTGTCTTAAGACACCTCAGGAGAGAGAGAGAATGAGAGGTATTCCTTATGTTTCGATAGTAGAAAGTTTCATGTATGCCATGCTCTGTACTAGACCAGATATCTGTTATGCTGTTGGCATGGTAAGCAGATATTAGTCTAATCTAGGGGAAGAGCATTGGACTGCGGTCAAGAATATACTGAAGTACCTGAAAAGGACTAGAGAGTATATGTTGGTATACCAGGCTGATAGCCTTATACCCCTTGAGTATACAGACTTGAATTTTTAGGTTGATAGGGATTCAAGGAGGTCCACCTCGGGATACGTGTTTTCTTAGGAAAAGCACATTGAGGGGAAGTGATGTCTCATTCGGGAGACTTTACAACGTAGAGACATTGTGATTTGCATGGTTGTATCTGCGGATAACCTAGTGGATCCTTTTACTAAAGTAGAAGGGTTAGGTGTCAGATGTGTTTCTGCATGGCTTTGAGTATAAGTAGGAGATTGTTGGGAATGTATACTGAAAAATCATGTTTTTATGTATTTTATTCTAGATCCCTGACATATTAATGAGAAACATTTGAGATGATTTTGCATTCGTGGTTTCATATTTATATTTATGATGAATGAATGCATAGTCCGTATATTCTGTTCAGTATTTGACTCGGTGCATGTTGCACGGAAGACCGGGTCAAAGGTTCTGACAGATTATACAGGTAGGCTCACAATCGCAATGGACCCGGACATTCCATTTGTACGGTTGTAGTACATCGTTATAGTAGCTAGTCTTGGCTAGGTCAAACGGATCGAATTCAGGTTTTGAGAATTCGATGTTCGAGCTTGATGTGTTAGTACACTTGGAGTGTATTGAGTGGTATCAACGGGATGATCGATTCTATACTGACTATATGAATTGATCAACATCTCGTATTATCATGTATTGCACGAACTCTTAATCTCGAAGTGATTGATTAATTGTGCTCAGATAATGTACAGTACTTTGAGTCATCAATGGTTGAGATTTTTTCAATGAGATCAATAATACCGATGAGTTGGGTACTTGCATTGTTTGTCCAATGATTGATAATCAGCTGACGGAAACCACGTCTAATTTAGGTTGAGGATTTCCCCATCGTGTGCTTTGCTTATAGGTTTGATTATGCTAAATCTGTACAGTAGATCTTCGGATCCGACATATCAAAAGGTTAAGCGGCGCGGTTGTGAGGAAAAGATGATAATTAAATCGGGTTGTCAGTAACCTAATTTATTTTTATCTTTTGGAATATGACAAAAATAACCTATTTATCGGGTTGTCGATGTTAATTTATTTTTGTCAGTAACCTATTTATTGGAAACTCAAGACATAATTTGAGTTAGGACGGGGAGTTCAGTCAGGACCTTTAGTGGAATATGTTCTGATTCGTGCGAGAAAGGATCTAACTTGGGGACATGGTTAGGGATATCCAATTTTCTCGAATGATTAGCCCGAGTCCTATACTTCATCGTGATCCCTCACGTAGCCTACCATACACACGGTTATTTTTCTTATTGGTTTCGGTTATTATTTAATTTAATTTGAATGACGGTTTTACTGCAGAAGATATTCAGGAATTAAATTAAATTGTTGGAGGACGGTTTTCAAATTTGGCACACCTAGGGATTACTCCATAGGTGGCTGGCCCTAAGAGGAAGAAGATGGGTTTGTTTTATATTAAGTTTATATTCCTTCTTATCCTCTTAGGAAAGTGTGGATATATATCCTTAATATAATATATTCTTTTATATTATAAAATGAGGCTTTAAAAACAAAAACCCTAATTCTCCTAACCTAGCCGCCACACTCTCTCTCCCTTTTGGCAATTCATATTTTGTCTTTTGGAGATAAGTGTGTGAAGAAACTAAGACAAGAATACACGAAGATCTGGATCTGTGCCAACTCGTCGAGATCGTGGCATGCATTGGGATATACGTGAGAAGATCGTTGGGTTGTCTCGGATAATTGTTCGACATCAAATAAAGTTGTTCAAGTTTCTTGAAGGTATATTTAATCATAAAATATCAGATTATTTTATTATTTTTCATGAAAATCGCACAACGTTGTTTTTTACGGTAACGACGTCGTTTTTTACAGTCACGACGTCGTTCATAGAATTTTTTTCGCGGCGTGGCTCTAACAAAAACATCTACCTTTCGGCTTTTTTATACCAGTCGGTGTCCCACTAACTACCCTGAAAAATATGTCTCCTTGTTTCTGAATCTTTTTCTTCTTCATACCTTTTGACCCTGAGGAAGAACTTTTTTCTGAAACAGTCACATTTCCTAGTATTGAAGGAATACCATTTATAGTTAAAACTATATCCAAGTTACATTTTCAGTCAACACAATTTGGTCAAATTAGTTTGTTTTCTTTGAGTATTAAAGCAAGTTGGTTGAAATCTATTTTAATCTTGAAAATCACATAATTAAATAAAATCGTTAATTATGTTGAGCAAAACTTTGAATTTATTTTAATTTGGTTCATTCTATCATTTTAATATTAATTCGCCAATAGCCTGGTTACCTGAGAATAGCATGCCACGATGAGTGGACGTCTACTATTCTTTATCAGACTAGACATGCCAATTCTTTTTAATTTTACTATTTAGGCAACAGATCATGCCAAGTAAAATTAAATAGCAGATATAGTTTCGATTCAGTATATAATAGCAGTGACTTAGATGGAGAGAATACTATCATATATAGTTTAGTGTTAACCATCACATAATCTTAAATTAATCACTTCACAATGAACCATTCAGATGGAGAAGTGATCCACACTAACAATTATCTAGAATTATCTCTAAAGGAGGTTTGTACTGGTGATACCGCAATTAATCTGTCCGATGGGGAGGAAGGCCTTATTGCCAACACGTAGGATTTAATTGCATTGTCTACAAACTGGTGTGGAGACCGCGGGATTTATCTGTGAATCAATTCCTTCTCCCACTTAGATTTTTAAAATATTTTTTAGGATTATAAAAATCAATTTAATTAAAATAAATTTATTAATTTCAAAAATCACACGATCTGAAAGAATCAAACATCTTTTCGTGTACACGATTATAAAGATTCTGATTTATAAATCTTGTTTTTGTGTTTAAATGCGTAACAAATAAAATTTAATAAATGCACAGTTTTTTCTCCAGCTAAGGTAGTGATTAAAGGTATTTATTTATTTTATTTTTTGCCCCGCATTTTTCAAAAATAATAATTTATTTTGATTAAATATTTTTTCATTTAATTATTTCAAAATACAGAATTAATTTTCATGTTTTTTTCAAGATATCTGATTTTAAAAAAAAAATTTAAATGTGATATTTTGTAAAAAAATAAAATATTTAAAGTTTTTTTCATTTAATTAAAATTAATTAATTAAAAAAATATTTTTTTAAATACAAAATATTTTAATTAAAATCGAATATTCGAATTAATTAAAATAGCAGAATAAATAAAAGTAATAATTATCATCCATAAAATTAAAATATAAAAATAAATTAAAAAAAAGATAAATAAATATTATTCAAATTTTATGATCAAATTAAAATTCTAAATAGTTTTAATCTCTTGTTGAAGATAAAGTATGAACAATTGAATCTTTATCCATTTTCTTTATCCCATTTGCATCAGAACTCTTTCAAAAGTTTTTGTTGATGCTTGGGAAACCGCAATAGTGTTTGGAAAACTCAGCTTTGTTTCAAACCCGGAGAATAATATGGAAACTGTTTGGAAAACAATCACTGTTGCCTTGCTTTGGAATTAAAAAATTCCTCCACAAAACTGTTTCGGCTTGCTTGCTTTATTACCAAACACAGACACCTTTTTCACAAAAATTGTGCCGCCAGTTTGCTGATTTGGCGCTGGAAACCTGCTGCGTTTGGGACTTAGCTCCACTGGAATTCCGATTTCTTATGCCTGGGAACCTGCTGGAAAAGCTGCTGCCCCATGGTTTATTGAATTTACGCCACTTTAAGAAAAAACCACTATTGGAATTAGCCTTTTGCCTGAAAACAGCCATTTCTGCGTTGCTGAAATAGTTTAGGAATTGTGCACCATTTGGATTCTGGTTCTGTGATGTTGGCGGTGGAATGGAAAAACCCCAGCTTTGCTTTTTGGAAAAAGCTGCTGCGCCTGGACAGCGCCATGTTTGGCGCCGAAATCGCTGGGGAAAGGGATTGCGCCAGCCTGGCGCTTGGGATTTACTTCAATAGTGCTTCTGTTGCCTTGGAGAAAAACAGCCGCAGCCTGCTGTTTGTTGCGCCTCAGCCTGGGCCTCTGATTGGGAACCAGTTGCTTGCTTGGGAAAACAGCTTTGCTCTTTTGGAATCTGGCGGCTTGTTTGGTTTTATTTTATTTTATCCAGAAAAAAAATTGGAGAATAAAAAAAAAATATTGTGAAACAATAAAAAAAACTTATTCGCCGCTAAAATCACTGGAACCATCGTCAGTTGCCACCGCCAACTACTGTCGTTTCTTCCATACTGTTCTTATTTATTTATTTTTTCTAATAAATTAGAAAAAAAACTTAAAGAACGTAAAATATTTTACATCGAAACCTATGTCCCGTAAGTTCACATTCGATTTAAAAATTAATTAATCTATCACGGTCAACCCCCGTGATTAAAAAAAAACTTAAATCATCATCCACGTATTCAATCAAACATGAAAATAAATGATGATCATAAAATCAGAATTTAGAACACCTGCAAAACAAAGTTAGCACAGTTCTAAATCTACCCGACCCTAATGACCGTAACAAAAAACAAAACGGCTCTGATACTAATTTGTTGGAAGCAAAACTGTCAAGATCATTGTTTTTATAAACGATTTTTGATAAAAAAATTAACTGGACGGGCAAACGCCGAAACGGGTTGTAGATAAAATTTTTGACATCGAACGATAAAAAAAAAAATTTCATGCAACCAAAGTTAATTTAGAAGAAAACCTCTTGTCGATTTAATCTTTAACTGCGACTTGATTCCAAGTTGAAACTTTAGTTAATCTTCTACTGTATTCTCGTATGCGATCCTCGAACGTAGTGTGAGTTACGATCATCTGATAACTCGTACCGGCAGATCCCCCATATATTTAAGTATTGAAATACAAAAATAATATCATAATAATAATGAAAATCAAATCATTAAAACTGGTTCTGCCTATTTGCATATATATAGGGCTACAGCAGGGATCTGGGGAGTAATTATGAGTTAGACTTTCAGTGGAATACAGACACCTACTAGAGGTTTCTGTAATTATGAAAAGACATGTAGCGGTTTCTGTAATTTTCATAAAATACTGAATTACAGTTCACATTACAAAAAACTATAATTGCGCTCTAACCCATAATTTCAAAACCTTCTTACATTGAGCTCCTGTTATTAAATACTTATCATTTCTCCCCACGTTAAGATTCTCGATACCTGCCAATTAAATTTAATTACTGACAATTTAATTTAATCGGTATCTTGATATTCCTTAAACTCTTTCGCTTAACTTATTTGACCGTCGGATAATTAAATTCACCTACAGGGTTTGGCCCGATTAAAATTTAGAAACATCCTTAAGGGGTATCGTCAATCCCGATCATCGGGACGTGAATTCCGTCAATAATTAATATTTTTCATATAAATAATACCGATATCCAACTCATCGGGAATATATACCTATATAAGATCGCACATTCTAATGAATCAAAACAACGAATATTAGATATACGCAAATCAATAATTATTTTAGGATTAAGAGGATAAACACTATTCATAATAATGTTGGGGTGTGAATAAATTTATATATAGTCAGTACAAAATTAATTATCCAAAATGCTCCGTTCAATACACACAAAGTGTACTAGCACAAAGAGTCGGAACAATAGACGACGCTATTATCTATTGCTCGTAATCAAGACAAGCCTACTAAAACTCTGTGTCATAGTCGTACCGATGGTAAGTCCATTTTCATCTAAACTGTGAACATAAAACTTATATTCTGCAAGAACCTAAAATCTGGTCTTCTGTGTGTAAGCC